>CAJVPU010001140.1:0-13832 GCA_910591775.1 Dentiscutata heterogama | reverse complement strand
GAAAAAGAAAAGTAGAAAGAAGACCCAAAGTGCAGTATACTGGCACAGGTTTTGAACAGACTAAACAAGCTCGAAACCCAAAAAGCAATTTTCTATAGTAAAGCTGCAGAGGCCTCTCTTGCAAACTGCTCCTGAAAGGCACCACAGGCACAACAACAAACAGGGCTAAGGTGTTCAAGGAAAAAAGAAAAGAAAGGGGGGCCGCAGAGAACATCTTAGCAAAACAAAATCAACTCCCTCAAACCTTAAAAAGAAATAAAAAATCAGAAAATCAAGAATAAAAATACGAACAATTTGAGCTTTTAAGTGTAGGGTTTCACAACATAAATGGTATAAAAGAGAATAAAAACAAGCTATAGGCAATAATAGACTATGCAGAAAAAAAGAAAATAGATATTTTAGGGTTAGAAGAAACTAATATAGAGGACATTGAAGATACCTTTGCAACCAAAGATACAGAAGAGTATAGAAGCTTTTGGGCAAGTTTAGAGGAGAATAAAAAGAAAGAATCAGGTATTGGGATCCTAATCAAGAAGCACTGGGAGCAGCATATCACTCACATAACATGCAACAACCCATACTATATAAAAATAGTCCTAGACTTCAAATGCCTCTCTATAGTGATAATCTTTATCTATGTGGCTCTAAATGATATAACAAGACAAAAAGAGATCTTACATATGCTAAAAGAGTCATTAGAGAAACTATATAGAAAATCACAGTGCTTTATAATCATAGAAGATCTGAATATTGATGCAAAAAACTTAGCAAACGAAAGTTCTAGCAGGCCAAATACAAGGTACCAAATAAAACAAAAAATTCTAGCCATGCTCAGAGAAAAAAATCTATTTGATGTATATAGAGATACACAAATACTCACATGGTCTACTGGAGATAAAAAATCAAGAATTGAATATATGTGGGTATCACATAGCTGGAAATACAATATAGTTAGTGCAAAAATAGATAATATAGACATTTGTACAATAAGTGATCACAAGTTACTTAGAGTAAAGATTATTACAGAGTTAGAACTAAGAAAAACAAATGTAGCCAAGATTAGACAAGAAAAGCGCAAAAGAGTTAGTATAGAAATAGAAAAAGCAACGAAAGAGAATTGGAGCAAATATAAAGAAAACTTGCAAAAAAGACTTAAAAATCAGCAGTACAAACATGAACCAATAAGTTTGGATGATGAGTGGGACATTATAGAAAAATATATTATTTTAGTAGCTAATGAAAGTCTCCTAAGAAGGAAAAAAATATCTAAAATTCAGCACAGCAGTGGAGAAGATAAAGAAACAAAAACACTAAGGCTAGCGGTTAGAGTATGCAACAAGGGCTACTGCAAAAGCAAAAAATGATATTTGCAAGAGAATAAAAAAAAAGAAATCATAGCTATATTAGAACAACTAGAAGATACAACCATCCTAGAGGCAGAGTCAAAGATAGATTTATTAAGTAGTACAGACCTGAAGAATTGGGCAAAGATCCTGCATAAAGAATGGTAACAAAAAGTTAAAAAATTGGAAGAAGCAGAAATTAGGAAAAATATAGAGAAAAAGTATGATCTAATTGTGTCCAACTAGCGAAAAATGCTAAATAGCCTGCTTAACAGACCACATAGGCAGATTAAAATAGATAGAGTTATAAAAAGCTCAGAAGAGGAGACAGAGCTAATATATAAGCCAGAAGAAGTACTCGAAGAAGTGAAAAAACACTTCAAAAAGCAATTCTGCAAAAGAAACACAATACAAGCAGAGATGCTACCATCAAGATAGAAAAACCAATATATTCCAAGAGAAGATATAAAAGAAATATAGTTTAAGGATACAGCAGAAAGTATCAGTTCTGCCGAGTGGGAACAGGCACTAGACCAAGTTAAGACCAAGTCAGCCCCAGGAACTTCTAGTATTACATACCCTTTGATTAGAAGAGTAAGCACAAGCACAAGACAGACTTTTATAAACTTCGCATCAAGATACTTTAGAGAAGGCAGTATGCCAAAAAAGTGGAAGTTAGGAATACTCTACCCTATACCTAAAACAGAAGATTGATGCTTTAATCTAAATAATATGCAGCCAATCCTTTTACTCGAAGCTTTTAGAAAAATGGTAATCAGAGTTCTAACAAACAGGCTAACAAGAATCTTATACGAAAAAGAAGTACTAAAAGGCAAAAACTTCGCAGGCCTCCCAGGCAAAGGTACTATAACACCAGTTCAACTCATAAATTGCATTATAGAAAAGGCAAAAGAGAAAAAGAAGAAGCTCTGGCTGCTTTTCCAGGATATGAAAAAAGCTTTCGACTCAGTAGGACTAGAAATACTCAACTTAGCACTACACAGAATCAAAATCCCATAATTAACAATCAACTTCATCATGAACCTGTTCGAGAATTGGGAAATGGAAGCTCTAACAAGCCTGGAAACAACAGAAAGGTTTATTGCAGAAGACAGCATTGATCAAGAAGAAGTAATCTCACTGTTGGTTTGGAGAATCTTCTATGATCTGCTTCTAACAAAAATACAAAAGAAAGAAAAGTGAGAGTACAATTTAGAAGTTAGATAGCCAAAAAGTTTGAATAAGATAGAGACCCAATTACAAAATATGTATATACCAGTGATTACATATATAGACAACACAACTTTCATCACAACTAGTAAAGAGGAGTTGGAGAAAATTATAGAAATAGCACAAGATTTCTATAAAATAAATGACATTAAGATTAATAGCAAAAAGACTGAGCTCTTAATAGTAGAAAGAAAAAAGACAAAAGAACCTAGATATATAGAGATGGGAGCAATACATAGTAAAGTTACAGAAAAGAAAGCGAATGAAGTAACAAGATTCTTAGGCATCTGGCTATCTAGAAAGATCAATCATTCATACATAATAGATATCGCCAAAAAAGAGATACAGGCCATAATTAAAGCAATATACAAAAAAAGTACAACTCTCATGTAGCTGATCTATATAAACAATAGAGTACTTATCCCAAGGCTAGAATACAGAATGCAGCATTGTATAATCCCAAGAAACCATTGCAACAGATTACAAAGCCTACTGCTCAAAGTAATCAAAAACAAGTCAGATTTAGCAACTACAATAGCGATGGTATATAGAAATATTGTAGAGCTTAGAACAATATAGCAGAATCAAATAGTACACCATATAACAGAGCTAAGAAAAAGATTAAATAGCAACAATGAAATGAGCAAGGCAACATAAATCAGAATGCAGCAAGCCCAGATCGATTGCAAAAGTACAAGATGTATAACAGAATTAAGTACTAAAAAACTTAAAAAAATTATACCTAAACAAAATCTAGCATACAAAATTATAGTCGCAGCCAAAGAAATAAACCTAAGTATAAGATCAAGAGAAAAAGAAAACAATCTAAAACTAGTAGAGTTAGGCCTAGAGATAGTAGATCTACTAGATGACAAAGAGTCAAGAAAATTTGCATAAAAAAAAGAAATAGGTATTATAGTACTTGAGCAAGTATTAAATAGAAAAGAGTTAAACTTGCTAACATGGAGCCAAATCAAAAAGTGTAAAAAAAAAAAAATAGCCAGAAAGATTCCAAACTGGTTTAAAAAAATCAAAGAAAAGGCTCTTGAGAATATGAATAAGAGAGAAGTCAAGCCAGATCTAAAAGCAAAAATACTCAATCATCTATTACCCCAGGTAGACCTAGTACTAATAAGTGATAACAGAAGAAGAAAGAAGTGGGTCCTTATCAGAACCAATAACATGGCAGAGATAAGAAGGATAGTAGAAAAAAGAAGAAAAAAAACAGTAATAATTGAGTATTGGTCAGCTGCTCTAGATTCTTAAGAGAACCTACTTATACTTGACAGGTGCAAAAAGTACAACATAAATATAGCAAGAGAAAATTATACAGATACCACTTGTACAAAGAGAAGCTAGAAAAAAGATATTGTAGAAATTAGCCCAAGGTTTATCCAGAAGCTATCAAGCCAAGAAGAGAGACAAAAGCTATATGTTCTACTAAGCTGCTTCACAGGCGTACTTCAACAAGCAGAGCTACTATTAAACAGAGAAGAGAGATGACAAGAGCTACAATTAAAGGAGATCATAATATACTCACTAGAAGAAGAGATAATAGACTAAGCCAACGAAAATACACAAGCTGCAGCAACATTAAAAGAAATAGCAACAAAACTAAGAGAAAAAACAAAGATTACGTTCTATACAGACAGGTCTCTGCTTAATCTAGAAGAGGAACCAGAGAGAAAAAAAAATAGGTTTTGGCTAGGTTGTAGTTTCAAAAAAAAGAAACAAAGCAAACAGGCAAATTTTAGCCAGCTACTACAGACAATAAAAGATTAGCCATCCTTGACCAGAGCCGAACTAGGTACAATATGGACAGCCCTCCTAGCTGCTCCCTACAAGGCAAAGATTGATATATGCACTAACAGCGCTATAGCAATTTAGCAATACAGACAAGCCAAAAGAAAAAAAAAGCATCTAAAATATTAAAAAGAAAAAATCTCTGTCTGCTAGAGCAAATACAACAGACTATTAATCTAAAAGAGTTTAAGATCTGGTTTAGAAAAGTAAAGGTATATAGCGGAGTGAAAGAAAATGAAGAGGTAGACAGACTAGCAAAGAAAGGTGTTTATAGCTCAGCATTAGTCAACCCAAAATAGCTATAGAACAAGCAAGCAATAACAAAGCTAAAGTGGAAAGATATAAGAGTCGATGATGCAATATGAAGGTTCATCACACAACTAACAGAAATCAGTATAGATATAAAGTGGAAGGAACTCAAAAGTATAAACAAGTGGGTTAATGCTGAACGAGAAGCAAACATAGTAGTGTAGAGTGAAGTTTAGAAAGATATAAGGCGAGTAAAAGGAAAGAGGTGCAGAAGTTCAACTCAAAACAAAGAGTGGATATTCAAAATAAAGTGTCTAAATGGTCTGCTCCTGATGATACAAGTTCTCAATACAAGAAAAACAGAGTTGTATACAAACAACACATGCAAGATATGTGAACAAGAAGTAGAGACACAAGACTACCTCACAGCATGCCTAGATCTACAAAGACTTTGGTATATTGTGGAAAAAGAAGAAAGTGAACTCTTTTTAGAAAAAGTGATAAAGGAAAAAGAAAAGCTAAAAACCACAAATATTCAAAAAATACAAGAGCTAATTTTTGGCAAAAGCACACAAGAAAAAATTGCAACAAGAGAAGAGCTAATGAAGGGGATAATCACAAAACAAAGACAGGAAAACATATACATGATCCTAGATGAAGCAAGAAAAGTCAGCAAGTTTACACAGACTATCCTTAATCACTTCCAATGTCGATTCTTCAGGCACATATGGAGCTTTAGATATGAACTAGTCTCAGAATGTGAAAAAAAAAATGATATAACCAAAGAAAAAAACTAGGAAAAAAAGAAAAGAAAGAAGCTTAGAAAGAAGAAGAAAGAAAAAGACAAAGAAAACACTGATCCACAAGAAGCCAATCACAAGAAAAAATAGCAGAAGAAAATAGTAGCAGAAAGGGTAAAGGAAAGGCAAAAATAAATGAGGAAAAGAATAGAATAATAGAAGAATAGGTTACATGGGGAAAGAAGCTAGCATGGTCCTCACTAGCTAAGATTCGACAAGATCTTTAAGTGCTCCTGACAAGGCATACAACGGCCTACTTATGAACAAGGGGGGTATCAGATAAAGATACAAAATCTTTAGAAAGTTAAGGATCTCAAGAGAGGTAAACAGTTGTTATGGCAGGTCATATTAGGTAATCAGCCTGGTGAGTCTTTATTAGGTTAGAACAATAAGTTATAGGAATTTAGTATTTTTGTACATAAATTATATAACAGTTCATATAAATAAAGGCAGAATTACTTAAAAAAAAAAATATATATATAAAAAAAATAAAAATAAAATAATAATAATAATAATAAAATACAGGGCAACTCTTCATGACAATCTCTTGTACCAAAATCACAACAAACTTTTTTTTCAAAAAAAACAGTAAACTATAGTAAAAAAGAAGGAAATAAGACTGGTCAAAACTATAAACTAGCATCTGTTATTTAGAGATAGTTCTTATATGCTACCTGCTAACAGGCCTAGAGCTTATCACTCACCATAGGGATGGCACTTGTTATTTAGAAGTAGTTCTCATATGCTACTTGCTAACAAGTTCAGGGTTTATCACCTACCAACAAGACAACCAACAGTACACTTGGCTCTATATGTTTTATTGGCTTTAGAAAAAAATATACACTTTTTTAAGAAAAGTACAAGGGCTATACTTCACACTATCACCCACTTACTTTTTCAACAAATTTTCTGCAAAAAGTGGGCAAAACAGCTTACTCCTGTCAAAAGATCAGCATTGTTTACTCCATACAAATCGGAATATTGCAGTAAATTGCAATTACGTATTTTGTTTACTGACAAATACGGCGCTACTTCATGTGACGAGGCCTCTATCAAATAAGCCACACACAAATGTTTGGATAGTCAGGAAGAAATTTTCTATTAAGGTATAGCTTTATAGTAGAAATATACAAATGTTGCATTTGATATATAATTTTTAAGCCTAGCACAGGTTATAATAGTGCTATTGAGATTGTGTTCATTTCTTTCTTCTTTTTTATTTTTTTCATCTTTTTCTAGTTATAATAGAATAGAGTTTAGATTCTACTTCTTGTTCTTTTTTTTTTTTCTTTTCTTTCTTCTTTTTGTTCTTTTTTCTTTGTTTTTTTTTTTTTTCTCTCTTTTTTCCTAAACTAGCTTTGAGCTTTTAAATTTCTTTTGTAATTGTGGCTAGTGAGTTCTCTTTTTGGATAAAAGTAAGAGTTTTACTCTTTCGCCCAAATCTAGATAGAAAAAATTGTGAAGGAAGAAGGATACGATCATAATCAGCTAGAAGATCTAGTTAGTGAACCCCTTCAGCAGGTAGTCCTAATGTAGAGGGAGACAAACTCTTGTTTTGGCAGATTACGGATAGGTACCCATGGTAACCAGACGAGTTGTATTTTAGTTTTAAGGTATTAATACTAAAGGTAGTAATAGCATTTGATAATATAACTACTTTATTTCTAAATAAAATATGACATGATCACTAAAAAAAATAAAAAATAAAAAAAAATAATAATAATAAAATACAATGCTATTAACAAATATCAACAACTCTTTCTGATGATTTTTTGTACCAAAATACAACAAACTTTTTTTAAAAAAAAACAGTAGACTATGGTAGAAGAGAAAAGCATAAGACTGATAAAAACTATAAACTAGCATCTATTATTTAGAGATAGTTCTTATATGCTACCTGCTAATAGGCTCAGAGCTTATCACTCACTGTGAAGATAATATTTGTTATTTAGAAGTAGTTCTCATACGCTACTTGCTAACAAGTTCAGGGTTTATCACCTACCGACAAGAAAATCAGCAATAAACTTGGCTTTTTACATTCTACTTAGGGTATCTGGCATAGTGGCACAGGCATGCCAATAGTGGCATGCCAGTGGCATGCCTTAAGCTAATTTGGCATGCCACCTAATAAATTTATTTATATATAAATTTTTTTTTTACATACATACATACATATAATTTAATTTAATACGTACGTATCAATATTTTATACTAATTTGTACTAACATATCTTGCACGATACATATTATTATAGCAATCTATGAATTCTAATCACATGCCATATACGGCTTGCACTTATGTAAAATATGTAAAATATATAGCTTATTTTGTGTAAAATGTATAGCTTATTTTGCGTGACTTGTTATTTTACGTATATTTGGACACTATTTTGAGACCATATATGCGCTCATCCTTCAAATAATGCCCACAAATTAATAATTGGTACAGAAGTAGCAAAATTCCAAGAAAAAAGATCATGTGAAAGATAGTTCGCCTTTCTTATATGTAAAAGCATTAACTTGCTTTAACAAGTTAAATAACCCAATTCGATCTTATTAAGCAACTTAATTAAATCGTTAATCAGAATCTGAAAATTGCATATACTGGGCTTTTTAATATTTCAGGTTTTTCAAACTAGAATACAAGCATGCCACTTCTTTTCGATCAAATGATATAAACCATTAACCAAACGAAGTATTATTATTAAATGAAATACATAAAAATGTGAATTTAAATAAAAACATGAAAAATATAAATATATTTTAATAACAAAATCTGAATTGCTTGAAAGTTGAGTAATGATACAATATCTGTATAACAAAAAAAAAATCTTGAAACTACTGGTGCAAGGAATTAAATACTTAATATAGAAAAACAAATTCTTTATTAACATAATGCCATAAAATAAACTTTTACACATTCAAAAAATTTGTCAGCAATGCGAAAAAATAACATCTATATGAGTGGAGTGACGCCAAGGGAAAAAGGAACGTTCGTTTTTATTGATTATTTATCTGATGATTGACAACACATCGGGCTTTCAATTATAATAAACTAACCTCTGAAATCCTGCCTTAATGAAAGCCCGATATGTTGTCGATCATCAGATAGATAATCAATAAAAACGAATGTTCCCCTTTTTCTTGGCATCACTCATGTAAAAAAAAACCTTACGATTCTTATCTTCTAATAAAGAATTTAATCTTTATGCTTTTTGTATTATGGGTTTGGTCGACCAATTCGTGTTTCAATCAAATTCGTATATTTGATATGTAATCAATTAATCGAATCTTGATGATTTTGATGCTATTCGAATCATTTTAATAATTCGATTAGTACCAAGATTATCAAAATATCAATGATAGATCAAAATATATGAATTTGATTGAAACACGAATTTGGTCGACCAAACCTGTAATAAAAATAGATTAGAAATTAATCAAAATTTCATATATAATATAAAAAAAAGAAAATTTAGCATGTAAAAAATCATCTTACATTTCTTATCGATAGTCAACAAATAAACCTCTTAAATTCATAATAATATTATGCAAACTCAACCACCACCTGGTTATGCTCTTCCCAACATGTCAACCCATGATCATCGTTGGACTGGGTTTTGGTGTTCTTTAGAAAAAGGTGCAGGCAATAGATATACGGCTAAATGTTTCTATTGTAAATATGAGCTATTCGGAAGGCCTGAAAAGCTTCATAATCATGCTATTTCATGTGGTAAATGGCCTGTTACTGCGAAGAATAATTATATTCAAGAGGCCGCAAGTTCTACTCCTAAATCTCGTAAAAATAAAAAAAAATTAATCAGTTCAGACCAAGAACAGTCAGAGTATGTTATTAATTACAAATAATTTATTAATATATAAAATACTTAGCTAACAAAATTTTTGTAGTTCGAATGATAGCTCCAATAGTCTCTCTTCACCTGTATTAAAACGTCAAGAAAATTTAGCTAATTGGATTATTAAGCCAATCTCACAAGAAAAACAATTTAAAATTGACAAAAAGTTACTCGATGCTATTATTTATGGAAACCTTCCTTTTAAATTAGCCAAAAACCCTTATTTTCTCGAATTCCTTAATGAATTAGCCCCAAATTATTGCCCACCCTCTCCTGAAACATTGAGCAATAAAATTCTTAACAATTCATTTTCAATTTACCTGAATAATAAGTTCAAAGTAGTGCTCGGCACAATCAAACAAAAGTTTGACAGTCAAATACTTGTTAATATTTGTGATTAAGTCGGACATCAAATGATTGCAGATTAACCAATGGTATATATTTAGCTTGGGTTAATCTGCAATCATTTGACATCCGATTTAAGCATAAGTATTAACAAGTATTTGACTGTCAAATTTTTGTTTGATTGTGCCGAGCACTAGTTCAAAGTAATGTTCTCTCTTACTGACATTACTATAGCTTTAGACGGATGGCAAGACGTATCTCGAAATTCTATTTACAGTTTTATGGCACTAAAAGAAGAATATGAACATATTTTAGATATCATTGACTTATCAGCAAATCGTCATACTGCAGTTTTTCTTCAAGAAAAAATTGAAAAAGTTCTTGAATTAAATTCGATCTCTATTAATTCTGTTATTGCCTGCGTAACAGATAATCCTTCAGTTATGGTTAAAATGAGAAATGATCTTAGAAATAAATATCAAAATATAATTCCAATTCGCTGTTGTCTCCACTCTTTTAACCTAATTGCCAAAGATATTTCTTCTTACCAACCTTTACTTGCGGTTATTAAAGATAACCAAAAACTTATCAACTTTTTTATGTCTTCTCATATCTGGCTTAGAATGCTACAAGATTGGCAAAAACAAGAAGGTGTAGCTCATTCCCTTACAATGTTTTGTGAAACCAGATGGTACTCCCTTGCGAAAGTTTGTTTGGGTGTAAAAGCCTTCGAAAGAGGATTTTCTCGATGTATTGATATCAGTAGAACTAACAACTATCCTATAATTAAACCTGAGATTCGTGATATTGTTAGAAATCGTCATCATTTTGCTAACAATGACACATTAGTTACAGTGCTTATTCCTGTTGTGGATGCTATTGGTCGTCTTGAATCAAAAAAAACTACGTTAGCTGATATTTTTAAAGAACTGTTAAATATTTATCTTACCATTTTAAGAGCTAATATTCCAATTGACGGTTTTAAGGATCATGCATTAGCAGCTATTAACAAACAGGCACGTGAGTTCTCTGATAATATTTATTTTATTGCTCTTTTCCTGTCTCCATATTACAAAAGAGTCGCAATATCAAAAAAAATGTCAGGTGATTTAATAATTAGAGTTTCATTAGAGTTAGCAAAAGCTTGGTGTTTTGATAAAAGAGAAACAACTCTTTTACTTAAAGAGCTTATCAATTATAAAAATAGAGATGCTCCTTTCAACACTTACAGAAATATTGGCGATGTTAATCCTAGAACCTTCTAGAAACAATTTTCTGGAGGTTCTCCACTTTTACGATGATTTGCTATAAAGGTTTTTTCAATTGTTCCGCATGTAGCAGCCGTTGAACGTCTATTTTCTAGCTTGGAACTAGTGAAAACAAAGTCTCGAAACAGAATGTCTACTGATTTAATGAAAATGCTTGGGATGCTTTGCCATAATCTTCAACAAAAACTACCCGAAACACTGAAAAAAAAAACTAAAGATCTAATCTCACCTACAAATCTTGTAAATACTGAAGATTCTAGTATTGATCTTTTCGAAGAAGAGGAATTTGAAAAGCCTTTAGAATTTGAAGTTGAAGCGGTAAATATTACTATAGATGATGAGTTAGTAATAGATGAATTCTTTGATATTAGTATTTTTGAACAACAAGAGCAAGAAGTTGTTGATGAAAGTTCAACGATTCATTCTCAAAATTCTATTAATAATGAAGATTAGTCAATTGAAGATATTTTTTCTCAATCTGAAACTTAATGAAATTGTAATTATTATATGTTAGTAAATGAAATAAAATATTCGAATAAAAAGTTTTTGTTATGTATCCCAATTATATACCTGTTACTCTTTGGCTAGCTACTTTGATATCGCTTAGAATTAGAATCTTCATGCAAATAATTATTTCTCAGTACACACGTTATTTTAAATTACAGTATAAAAAAAGAGCGGGTATAAAATCTCTTATATTAATACATTGTAAATCAGGTTTCCAAAATCCGGGTTTCAGAAAGAACATAATTCTGATAAAGTTAGCGACATTATGCTAGTTGGTTTTGTCAGAATTATGTTCTTTCAAAAAAACAGCTTTCATAAAACAGTCACATTCGCTATTTTAAAAAGAAAACATAAGTTAAAAGGATTTACTACATAGTACATTGAATTTTAATCTTGTACGTCATACATACGTAATACTGTAATATCATATTATTAATATTTAACATTGTACACATGTAACAGTATGTGTGACATTGTGTGGCATGGCATGCCCAAAAAAAATGGCATGCCACGTGGCATGCCATTTATCTAAATCTGTGCCAGACACCTAGTGGCGTGCTATGGCATGCCGTGGCATGCCCAAAAAAAATGGCATTCCACATGGCATGCCATTTATCTAAATTCGTGCCAGACACCCTAATTCTACTACTTTTGGAAAAAATTATATACTTCTTTAAAAAGAGTACAAAAGCTATCTTCTACACTATCACCCACTTGCTTATTTTTCAAAATTTTTAAAAAAAGTGGGCAAAACAGCTTACTCCTATCAAAAGATCAGCATTGTTTACCTCTTTCAAATTCAGACAACCTAGTAGATTGCAACTACATATTTTGTTTACCAATAGATATGGTGCTACTCTACGGGTCTAGACTCTTGGTTAAAGGAATATCTGAAGATGTCGTAATCAGAAAGAAATTTATATATTAAGGTGAAGCTTTATAGTAGAGATATATAGATGTTGTATTTGTTATATAATTTTTTAAAGCCTTGCACAGGTTATAATAGTGCAAAGGATACTTTTTTTCTTTTTTTTCTCTTTTTTTTCGTGTCATTTCTTTTCACTAGTCAGATTGCCTAGCTTTTCTTTTGCTTTTTTTATCTTGTCTTTTAAATACTAGATTTATCATTTAGATTATATAGTTTTTTCTCACTTACTATTTCCTTTTGTTATTCAACTTCCTTTTTTCTCCTTTCATATATGTTCTGTTTTTTTTTACTTTCTTTGGTAGGTAAAGATAGCTATACTATTAAGATTTAGATGGGAAAAGTCTTAAAGAAAGGCTTAGGCTTTCTGACAAAGCCTCTAGTTTCATATATTTTTTACAGACTAGTGCGACAAGTCACATATGATAATGTTTTTTGTTAAACATATTAAGTGATATTAGACTTAGAGATTAAGGAAATAATATTATAACTTTGTTATAATAAAAACTTAATAAAAGCTCTTGGCGAGACTGCTTAAGTTAAAAAAAAAAATAAATAATAATAATAATAATAAAATAATAAAAAAATAATAATAAAAAATAAAAAAAAAATAAAAAATAAAAATAAAAAAATAAAATTAGTATTTGATAGCAATTTTTACTAATAAAATTACTATTCTTCAGCCTTCTACTTCTATCTGTTAAATTATAATTAGACAAAGACTCTGTTTATTCTCTATTTTTGCTTTGGCTTCTGCTAGTTTTCACAGATAAATGAATAGTAGAAGTGTTTACAGGAGTTATATTTTCTGATCAGTATAAAGATAAAACTACAATAATTGGATTGTTAGTTGTTAAAGTGGTAAAAGTGGTAGTAATTTGTTGAGATAAAGTGGTGAATGGTTAAGTTGAAGTAGAGAGTGGTTGAGTTAATGGTTAGGTCAAAGTAGTAGTTAAAGTGATTAATGGTTTGGTCAAAGTGGTAAATGGTTGGGTTGAAGTGGTGGCCGAAGTAGTAGATAGTTGGGTTAAAGTGGTGAATAGTTAGATTGAAGTGGTTAAAGTAATGGATAGCTAAGGTGAAGTAGTAGTAGATAGTCAAGGTGAAATAGTTGATAGTTGAATTGAAGTAAAAGATGGTTGAATTGAAGTAGTGGTAAATTGAGTAGTAGGTTGAGTTGAAGTAATAGGTTGAGTTAAAGTAAAAGGTTGAGTTGAAGTAATAATAGATCAAGCTAAATTATATTAGTTTGGGGATATTGTTTGCCAGGTTCTTTTTGTTTTAGCTATAGCAAAAAAAAATTTAGCAAAAAAAAATTTTAAAAAAGAAAAGAGAAAAGATTTAGTGAATGAGAAAAGAAATTAAGTAAAAGAAGAGAAATTTAGCAAAAGAAGAGAAAAGTTTTTGAAAAAAGATAAGAAAAGAGAAATTCGAAAAGAAGAGAAAAAAAGAAAAGAAATTTGAGAAAAGAAGAATAAGAAGAAAAGAGAAATTTAGCGAAAAAAG
>CAJVPU010001139.1:0-13833 GCA_910591775.1 Dentiscutata heterogama | reverse complement strand
ACAACCATCATCAGTATGTAATAGAATTTTCAATAAGTGCGGCCAAAGCCCTTCAGCCATAGTCATGGTATAAAAGATTTGGGGTAGGCCAAAACTTTGAACCATTGTATTTACAGAAAGTTCACGTTGACGAAAATATATATCACCAGTTCAGATGTAAGAAGGGAGTGTAGTGGTTAACATTTCATTAATAATTGGTCGATTACTGTAAATACTTTAATTAATCAAATTTGCGATCGTTGGAAGTTGCTGTTGATCCATATCCTGTTGACGTAAAATATATAATCTGTTTTGATGGTTTTGTAGCTTTTCTAAATTAATATAGGACCAGTATGGCCAGTACTAGTAGAGATGAAATCGAGGATCAGGACACAATAGTCAAAGTTTGATATATTTTGCATAAGTATCGATATGTTTATGACGGTTATTTAATTCTCTGGAGAGTTCTCCCCAATGACCGTGGCTATCCAGAAAGAGATCAGGAAAAAGTATAGCTTCTAAATTAGGATCATTATATGGAATTGGTAACTCTTTATTATTAGAACCTCTTATAAAACCCGCCAATAGTCTACTATAATGAAAATCTTCATTGTGTACTTCTAGATCAAAATTATATGGTGGTATTATGATATCTGGACAATGTTGTAGTGGAGTGTTATCAGTTAATATATTTTCTTCATTAATAACTTTTGCTATAGGAAAAATCATAATCTATCTGAATGGGAAAAATGGTTACATCATTTTGAACGAGATGAATTTCAGAATCGTGGCAGTATACATACCCATGGTATAGCTTATCTCGATAAGTTTATTCCAAATCTAATAGATCGTAATGTTATTCGTGCAGATTTGCCTGATCTCTAAACCAAACCAGTTCTTTATGAACTGGTTACTAATCATCAAATTCATTAGTGTTGCTCTAATAGATATGGTGGGCTACCTCTTTCCAGTAAACAATGCAGAAAAAAATTTTCTGCACCACTATCAGATCACACTTATTTTAATTCTACTTTATTACATTATACTTATCATCAGACCAAAGAAGCAGATCGTTGGATTGTTCCCTATCACGTGCCTACGTTATTGTTATAGTGAGGACATTGTAATTTTCAATACATCATCTCTAGATCTTTTGCTAAATATATGACTAAATATATTACTAAACCAGAAAGTTCAGATATGTTTAGACTAACTGAACATGACACGTATCGGTCTCATATCTTAGCAAGGTATCTTGATGTGATGGAATTGATGATTCTTTTAATTAGATACTCTATTTGTCATTCAACTATTGCTACTGAATATTTACCAACTACTCTTCCTAATATACAATCAAAGTGTATAAAGCCGGTTTATCTGTTAACTGTTGATAATTCTAATCTATACTGGGTAGACGCTATTGACAAGTATTTTTATAGACTGATCGAGTCACACTTTGATAATATTATATATCCACATTATCATCAAAATTACAAATTAATATCTAATCGTCCGAATTCAAATACTAACTATAACTATTGGATAGATCAGCAGGGTAAATTTGTAATTAAGAGAAAAAAGTCAATTTTAGTATGATTCCATCATCTTTCAATAGAAGATAGCAAATCATTTTTTTACCAACAACTTCTACTTCATTTACCATGTAGAAATGAGAGTAAATTATTAGGCTCATTTTCTACTTATCGGGATCATTTTCGTTCAAAATTTTCTGAGCAATTTAATCAGGTTGTGCTGAACATTAGTTAGAATACATCAGCAAGATTTACTAGATTTTCTCATAATTACCAACAGCATATAGATAAAATAATACATAGTATGCGGCAGGATATTGCAACTATTATATGTAACTAGCTTAATACTTTAATGTATTCTCTGCCCTTGATTTCTCGATATTCTTTACTAGAAACACCAACAGACCAATATGCAGTATTCAATATATTAACTTTAGCGTGGAGATATAGGTAAATGCAGTCATCCATATTTTTTCTTAACTAGTTCAGCAGGAACCAGAAAATCATATCTAATAACTTTGATTATAAATCATCTTCTATCACATCGTAAAAAGTATTTGTTAATAGCTCCAACGGGTGTGTCTGCCCAAAATATTAATGGTAAAACAATTCATTCTCAGTTAAAAATATGACCATCTTCTAGTAACCATGTGAGTTTAGCCCTAAATGATCAGGAAAGTCACCAACTTCTTCAAGAAACTGAGGTTATTATAATCGACGAAATATCTATAGTATCTGCTAGCTTATTAACATTTATCAGTAATCTCTTTGCTCGTCTGCACAATAACTCTTTACCGTTTGGTGGAATCAAGGTTTTACTAATCGGTGACCTTGCACAACTGCCCCCTGTAAGTGGTGCCCAAGTGTTTCGATCTCCTGTATGGTCCAAATTTTTCCCCATATTTTTAACAATGCCTCACAGGCAAAATGAGGATATGATGTTTTATGGAGTGTTAAATGAAATTCGGAACGGAATGTTATCAACTAATACATTACGAGCAATAAATGATAAAGTAAAGATTCCATCTTCATGCTCCTCTATTGATATTATGCACTTAGTTGGATTCCGTGCTATGGCTAATAACATAAATAAGTTGGCATGTCTAACCTTACCCCGAGAACCAGAAGATCCTGAACACATCATATCAACAGCTATTGACTATCAAGAATGGGATGCAGTAGATAACGATTGTAATTTCTGCCAACATACAAATCTACCTACAACATTAATTTTGCAAAAAGGTACCTGTGTCATATATCTTGATAATTCCTTATTTGAACATGGCCTTTATAATGGATCTATTGGAGTCATCATCGAATTAATCAATGAAGACTCGGTCAATGTTATATTTTCAGCACTACTAAGAATGATTACAGCAACCGTAAAAAGAATAACCAAACATTTTATTTTAAATGGCTTGCCAGCAAGTCGACATTAATTTCCCCTCCATAATGCCTTCACACTCACAGTACATAAAACACAAGGATCAACCATACCGAATATATCAGTTTCTATTGATGAGCAAATATTTGCATATGGTCAAGCATATGTTGCACTCAGTCGCGCCCCATAATGGGATTCCCTGGATATTACTTCATTCGATCCATCTTATATAAAAGCAGACCCAGCAGTTATTACTGAATATAAGTAATTAACTTCATTATATAATGATGGTTTAAGAAATTTTTTACATCAGTTTTCTTAATTCCGTATATTTCACTTCCTATATAATATTAATTAAATATATAAAAAAAAATTAATTGCCATTACCCTGTTCTGTCACCCCATTACACACCCATACACTTATTTGAATTAGGTTGAATATTAAGTAGAGATAACCCAAAAAAGCAAAGAATAGCCAATAATCTAAAGTCATCATTAAAAGAACCAAAATAAATACTATCAATTTTTTTTATATTCATAATTTTTTCTTATTATCTATTATCTAAAGTAAATATGTTAATAATAAATTTGCACAACTACTGATATGATGAAAAAGCCTAAAACCATCTTATGACACTTTTTTGCCCTGTTGAATTTTTGCAAACGATAGTATACTTAAAGTAAGTGATGATCTTCAATAGTGATAATATAAAAAAAAATCCAAGTAGTCAATAAATAATTTAATAATAGCTTCTGATAAATGAAATAATATTATCTGTATAGTAGATTGCTGTTAAACACATTAACATTATAACTCATGAATCCAACTCCAACTTTTGATTTATTAACATACAATTCAATAACTAAAATTTAAATTAAGAACTGAGTACATGTTTAGATCTAATAACCGTGGAATTCTGAACTAGTCTTATTATGTTAACCCAATTTCAACTTAAGAAAACGAACCTGGTACCTTTTTCTGGTGACCAAATTTTAACCAAATAAGTTGATCGTAGTGTAATAAATAATCTTAAGTTCAATACTATGTCGGCCTGAGTAAGAGATGCAATCCATGAACTATATTAATCAGCCTGAATAAGAACAAATTACTAAATGAATATATATACTTTGATTAATAAATAACAAACCTTCATAACAATAATATCAAAATTAGCGTTAATCGTATTTAATAATATACGTATATACTAATTTGAACAATATCAGGATACAGGATAACTTATCCGTACATGTGATAATTTATCAATGACTTAATTATGATTATTATAATATAACACAAGTTGGAATAACGTAAATTAATTCAAGTTTCGCCAATATAAATAAAATGCATAAATCTTTATCCTCAGGGAAACTACATCATAACTAAACTAAATCTGATACGTAATGTACTAATATAATTGATACAATGTACTTATTTCTAACTCCCTTTAAGAAACTCTAAAGCCTAGTTTTATATTATAAAAAAAGTTTAAATTATTTATAGACAAATTTAAAAATCTTAATTAAAAAAATAATATTACTCATTACAACCAGCAGGGTGCTTATATCTCAAAATTGTACTAAGTAAACAGGATTAGGTATCCTAAGTAAACATGTTCAGGATTCTGAAAATCTCACAAGAACTAAAATTGGAACCTTATATTTTATCTACATTATATGATATTATACAAAAAAAAAATCTCTAAAACTGCACCCTAACCCTAAAAATATGCAGCCGTGGTAACAATCACTACCAGTTATTTGTAGTAAAAATCAAAAAAATTATTTATAAATTCTTAGTAAACTTTTTAATATTAGCTTTAAACTTATAGTTTTAATACAATATTATTGCTTATATAGTTAGACCCCTAAGTGCACATTTTCTAAGTGCATAGTATATGAAAAACTTCTTTAATATGGATGCCTCTGCTTGGTTTCAACTCATATAACAATTATAAAATTTAATCTCCCAAAATACACACCTTCTCTAAGTATATATTTTGCATTTTTTTCACTATGGTTCCAAGAGGTGTAACTGTATAATATATAAAATTTTAAAAAATTTATAGTAAAAATTTTTAAAATAAAATTTTTAAACTTTTATTACTTCAAGTATTGCTTTTTTAAATAGTATTTACACTCTGCCCTCGTTATAACGGACCCCGATATAGCGGATACCTTATTATAATGGAGTATTTTTCTAAAACAATTTAAAATTATTATTATTATTTTATATAACATTATAATGGATATTCATTTATTACGGATATAATGGACAAAATTTTTCAGCCCGAAGGGTCCGTTATAACGAGGGTAGAGTGTATTTTTAAAATTCTCTTATATAATTATTAATTTTTTTTGTTTACTTTGAACTATTGTATTTGGACTACATATTTACATTATATTTTATTATAATATTTTTATAAATATTTTATAAATAGATCAGCAAACTTTGTAAAACTCTATTAACATTTATATAAATATTTTAAAAATTAATAGAAATATAATTAAAGTAATTAGTAGTAATATTACTACTAATTATATAATTAGATACTATTTATATATATTATTTTACTTTTTTTTGTTTTAATATTTATTATTTTTATATTTATTATTTTTTTGTTATCTATATCAATAAAATTTTAGCTAGTACTAACTTTTTTTTGATTTTTAAATAATAGTTTCAGTGGTTTTTATTATTAGTATATAATAATAGTGTTATTAGTTAATAATATATCTAGTTTGATACATTTTTGTATTGGTTCTTTTTTTATCATTTATTTTATTACTTGGTATTAACTTTCACATTTCTCTTTTTAGATTTTTTAGATAATTATAATACTTTTTATTATTAGTATTTCTTGTTGATATTATTTGTCAGTATTTTCTATATTTGTATATTTTTTGTTGCTAGTGTCTTTAGTTTAGTACTTTTTTTTCTTTTCTTCACTTATTCTTTTTGCTAACTCTTACATTTCTCTTTATTTAAGAGTTTAAATAATAATTTTAGTGCTTCTTATATTTATTGCTAGTGTTATTAGTTAGTACTTTGTTTATTTTTGTGTATCTTTGTTGCTAACTTTTTAATTCAATATTTTTTTATTTTAGTTAATTAAAGTTAGTAAAATCTAACCTGAGCTACAATATTATCTTTTTTAGCCAATTTTGGAGAGTAAAGGATGACTACAATTTTTTATAATTTTTCTAAAAAAATGTGGAATGCCTAAAGCAGAGTATATTTTTATTAAATTAAATTTAGAGTTATAATTTATATAAGCAAAAATTATTTTGTGCCATTTTTATTAATATATTTAAAATAGGTTTAGACTACTATTTTTATGTTTTTTATATTCTGCTTTATCAGGATTATCAAAATCATAAAATTCTTATTGCCTAGAGCATGGTGGAAAATACTTAATGGATAAGTAAAATGATACCAAAACTATGTTTTTGATTCATTAAAAGTTCTGATTTTTTGATGTATAAATTAATTCATTTTCTAGAGTATAGTGAAAAACACTTAATAGATAAATAAGACGAACCAAGATTATGTTTTTGATTTATTAAAAGTTTCTGATTTGATATACAAAATTTATAATAGAACTAAATCAAAAACATAACTTTTGAAAAGAATATCTGTCTACACACATAACATATAATAATTATATGATAGTTCTGAGCCAATATTGAACTTAAATAGAGATGCAAGCTATGTCTATACTATATTATACTATTGATATAATACCAGTATTATACTGGTATTATACATATAAATATAAGTATAATATCAATAATAGAAATAGTTAGCTAATTAAACTGCTTTATCTGCAATTCTGAAAGTTTTTCTAAAAATAATTCTAAAAAATTCTAAATAATATTAAGCTAAAAATAAAATGATGGTACTATACTGTATTATATAGTATTATACTTGGATATTATACCACAATTTCTATTATACTAGTATAACTGCATCTCTAAACCTAGATGCTATATAAAAAATATACAACAGATTCTTGATTTTGATTGACTAAAAAATTAAGCTAGAATTATTTATAATTTTACTAATAAAATCACAGCCACTGTAATGCCCAGATTTGGGAGAGCAAATATTTTATTAAGAGATTTAGATTTAATAATAGTTGGAAGTTAAAGAAAGTATAATTATTAGAATAATTCGTGTATCAATTTCTTACCATTTACTTAACTAACTGTTTATCTAACTTATTCTCTCACTTTATTAATAACAGATATTTTTATATATTTACAATATTTCTGATTTAATTACAATATATTATTAATCAAAGAAATGTAGTAATAGTCTATTAACAAATTATTATAGTAAAATTAATCATAGATATTTCTACTACATAATTATGATACAACTATTAAGTGTTAACAAAAATTTCTGTAATACTGCCTATTAAGTAAAAATTGTTTCTGGGTCAATTTTACTATATATGTACTTATTTTTAAAAATTTTTACAGTCAGATCTCTCTATAATCATACTCTATATAGTTATACCTCTATATAAGTACTCAATATTATATAACAGACTTAAAACATAAAAAAATCTCTTTATAGTTACAATCATTTATAATTACTATCACCAAATAATTTAATAAATTTAGAAGTTTTATTAATAATTAAACCTTTTTATAATTACAAATTTGTAAGCAATTAATCTGATTGGCTACAAAGTTCTAATAGTGCTTAATGCAAAAGTTATGAACTAACCTCTTTTTGGATTAAGGTAATTTTTAGTCAATCACAGATAGTTGCTATATAGTAAAGTCTAAAATTTACTATACTAATTAACTAAAATTGCTTAAGTTAATATATGGGATCTTTGCTAGGATTTTTTTTCTAAAAATAGATTTATTATGTTTTTCGTAATAAAAATCTCGTGTAACAATGGCTTGTAGGGTCATTTTTCTAGCAAAGATCCCATATTTAAAAGATCAAAATACATATACTATAAAATTTTTATCCAAATCTGTAAACATTTTATTATTTGACTTTTAATTTCTATATTCAATAAAAAAATTAAAATTTTTCTAATAAAAATATTTGTTGAACATAGAAATTAAAAGTTAAATAAGAAAATTTGGATAAAAATTTCAGAACATATGTATTTTGATCTTCTGAACAAGTTTACTTAAATGTCTTTAGTTGATTAGCATAGTAATATTTAAACTTTACTATATAATAACTATTATTAATTATAGAGTAGCTTATTTTCAGATCAATGATGTTTTAAATTTTTAACCCAAAAAGAGAATAGTATGTTTTATTAATTCTGTTTCTAAACCTGCAATAAATAGAATTATTTTGTCAATAAAATAACAGTTAATAATAAAATAAACTGTCTATGGAGTAATTTGTAGTTAAATTATCTTGTTAGAATAATAAGATATTAGAGTTATAGAGTTATTTTTAATATAACTGTGATTATATAGAGGTTTAGTTTATAGTCACACTTCTGTATAATCACCACATTAGGGTGCGACCAACTTGGTAATTGTATAGAGGTCTGACTGTATTTTTTTAATGAAAAATTAAAAAGTTAATTCCGGCCAGAATTTAGTAACCAATTTTGTAATGCAGATCAAAATTTCGAAGATCATCGGCTGTGCATTTTTTGTGCGGCACCTAGGGTAAATCCGGGCCAATAATACTACGCATTAACCTAGTTATTTGATTGGCTCGCTATCACAAAATTCTGCTCCACTTCAGATGACCAACTATAATAAGATAGAACAAGAAAATTAGAGAAACAACAACACCAGACTCTACAGAATATAATAATCGCCAAATAACTTTTTTCATTGATTTCTACTGTAATTAAATAAAAAAAAAAAAGTCGATTAACCAATTAAAATTATCCAATTTCACGCACAGTATGATAGATGGACAACTGTGAACAATTATTTAACTGAGAATGTTAAACTGTATGAATTAGAGTTTGGAACCGGTTTTATTTTTCATATGTTAAAACCAGTTTTAATCGGTTTTAACATATTAAAAATAAAACTGCTTCCAAACTCTAGTACGAATTCTTGTAAGATGGATGCTTAGAACTTGATTTTCTTACTCGTTCTGGATTAAGTCGAGGACAAATTTGGCAACCATTTGAGTTATAGTATATCAATTTTAATCTTTTCGTTTATCGCTAAAAAGTTTTATAATTGAGTCTTAATATCTGGATTTAATTCATAACCTTTCTTAAACTATTTATAAAATTTATAAAATCGATAAATCAATTATTTTTTTATTAATTCATAATAATTATTTGATCTTTTTTTTTTCTAACATTACTTGACAAATTTGTATATTTATTTAATGAAATAAAATTTTAATACTATTTAATGATTTATTAAATCAACTCTTTTATATACAGTCGACTCTATATAATGAACCTCTCTACAACGAACTCTAATATAAAAAGCCTAATTATTTTTGAATTATATAATAGTTTTTTATAAAAAAACGCCGAGCTTTTGATAAAACATAGTAATTTTATATAATGAACTTTACTTTTCATCCTCTCGAATCGTTAGTTCGAGTTCGTTATAGAAAGAGTTGATTATAAACCTTTTATGATAATAAAAGCAATGTAAATAACTAAGAAAATTTTCTTACCAAAATGGTTTGTTTTTTTTATAAGTGCAAAATACAATATATATTAATATATATATATATTGCGAACATGAATTGTAATAAAAAATTGACTACGTTATTCTTCAATCGGTGAAAATTAAAGAATGATCTAGGTCGATTAATAAAAATCAGTGATAGAGAATGAAATATGTTAATTACATTATACTTATACATCAATATTGGCCCAATTCTGATATTTGTATCATCATTCATTTCAAAAAAATAGTATAGTTCGTTAATCAGTATAACTTTATTGGCTTCTATTACAGCATTATTGTTTTATAATGTTCTAGAATACTTTCAGGATATACCCAATCTGAACGTTAATACAGAGTTAACTGTTACACTGTGCTTATATTTAATTAGAAATTCCTTATAAAATGTTATCGTGTGAAATGCTATATAAAATTTACAATTTGAAATTATTTAAATACATTAAAGTAACCATATATT
Organism: Dentiscutata heterogama; assembly: GCA_910591775.1. Classification (NCBI taxonomy): domain Eukaryota; kingdom Fungi; phylum Glomeromycota; class Glomeromycetes; order Diversisporales; family Gigasporaceae; genus Dentiscutata; species Dentiscutata heterogama. The sequence continues at coordinate 3,830 of CAJVPU010001139.1, read as the reverse complement.
TACAACATAAAATATAGTAGTTGCTTCATCGTATAGAGAACCAGCTTAAAGAAAAATACATTTACGCATGGCATTTATGGGAAGGAAGATCCTAAAATCAGCGACTTTGAGAGTTGTTCTTCCTGTGGTATCTGATTTTCTGCACCTTGAGTTCTGGTGAATAAAGCTGTGCTTTCAACGCCTTCAACTAGGTCAATGTATTGTTGAGTCTCATTAAATGAATTGAGTGGACCAATGAAATTGTGGTGTCTTTGATTATTATTATTATTATTTAGCAGTTGAGCATTAAAAGGTTGGTTTGTAGACTGGTTCATATTAACAATTTTTTATTTTTTTTTTTGTTTAAAAAAAACACAGGTAAAAAGCTGGATTTTTTATATTAAATTTAATGCCTGAAATTTCAATTCATTGCACATTTGAGAAACACTATATTTAATATTATAAATACTCTATATACTCTATATATAACTTGACATACCGTATTAGAGCAACAGGTATGACAAATATTGTTTTTAGTAGTAATTCGAGGATAATATAATAGGACTAATTCAGTTAATTTAAATTTTTAAGTTGGACGGTATCTTTTTTTGGGCATCCTTATGTCAAGAAAATCCCGGGTTTCTGTTTTTTCCTCATTGTTGTTTATTTAGTACATTCCTTGACATTTGCTTTTCTTATTTCTTCAGACTTATCTTTACCGTTTTTAGATGCTCTTTAAAGAATATCCAGTATTTCCTTTAATTCTTTATTAGGTGTTTCCTTGTTGTTTTGTTCATTAAATTTTTGTAGTAACTAATTAATTAATTATTTTCATTATTTCTAGGCATCTATCTGTGTTTTAATGCTTTAAGGTTGAAATAAATGCTGACTTCAATGTTGGAGAAATGTTGACTTTATAGTCGAGTAAACGTTGGTTTTAATATTGGTTTTAATGAATTAAATTTTATAAAACTGGTAAAAAATTTTTTTTTAAAAAAAAAAATTAAAATTTGAAATTAAAGGCTTTCTGAAAAATTTATAATAAAGAAGTATTATAAATTTTATTGAATTTTATTCTCGTATATTACAATAAATTTTGACACTTTAAAACGAAGATATCTCGGCAAAAAGCTAATTATACTCTATGAATTTTTTATTTAATTCTATATGTAAAAAAAAAATTATTGAATATAATTAGGTAGTTGCCGAGATATCTACGCTCAAAACTTAATTTTGTTACTGTTACGCGAAGAAGCCAAAAAAAAAAGATGATCTACATCCCGGGATTTTCTTGACATAGCACATATGATCAAAAAAATTTAAGCATTGATTGCTATTTAGTTTGCTTATACTAGCCTGCATCAGTTACACAAAGGTTCCATATTTAGAGCTCGTCTAAAGTTATGAATCCAGACCAAAATTGGCCATTTGTAAATCAAAATCACGTGCCAAATATAAATTACTATAATACCTACTATATATACTGTATACCCGGTTTTAGACAATCTCTATATTTAGATAGCATGACGTACGTACGAAATCCTGTTTGAATATTTTTTTGTTTAGTAGTATGACGTACATACGAAATCCCGTTTGAATATTTGTTTTTTGTTTAATAGCATGACGTTCGTACGTACGAGAATCTGTGATTTAAAAAGTAGGGTTCCCGGTTTTACGTAGCTGTGCAGCTACCTCAAGCGCTTCGAAGGTCCATATATTTACGTAATCTCACATAGATGACAATAATATTATGTAATATTTGATATACATTTATGCAAGTGTAAAGTCACTTAACTATTTATATAAATTTTTCTTTTTGTGCAGTCTGAAGGTCCGTAGAATGAATAAATATGGGTAATTATTTTTAAACCCAGGCCAATTTTATATATGATGTAATAACATTTTGGTCTAGATTCAAAAATAATACCAATATTTGCAAGTTATTATATAAACCACATATAATATAGATTCATGTAATTTATTACTTAACAATTTTATCAAAAAGTTCATTATGTACTTTATATCAGATATAGTGCGTACAACGTTATGTAGTTATATATTCGAAAAGTTTATATTTTGCGTAATTATGTCATGCAATTACCTTATTTTGCACAACTGTTCATGCAACTACCTTTTTTGTAACTGTTTTATGCAGACACCTTATAGAAAATCGAAAAACAATATATAGATTTATATCAATGATGACATGCATGAGAGCCAAAGAAAAAACAAAATAACGTAATAATAGGCGCTTTTGTATAAATATTATTACAGTAAAATAATGTCATGAAATTTTGGTGTATTTAAGCATAAAAAAGTTCGTAACCATAGTAAAATTATAAAAATAAAGTGTAAAATATTTATTCATTTCAAGTAATCTATAGTAAGACTTTATAATAGATTAAATGAAGTGAAAATCAAAGTTTTGACTGATTTGATTTTCTTCATCCTAAACTCTGAACCACTGCGTATTTTTAAGATCTTTCATTGACTTCTAACTAAATAAAAATGTTGCGCAAAAAAATAAAAAATTACATGTTAAAAAAGCAAGTAAAAAAATGGTTTAATTACTTCATTTAAGGTAATTTGATATATTAAAATGTGATAACAATTTTAATATTTGCTTGTTGCCCGAATCCAAAAAAATATCATAGTTTGAGGTTGTCTACGCATAATCCGATACTGAGTCAAGTAAATTTCTTATTATAATTATATATTAGACCACGCAAAGTTAATTTTTTGGCTTGCATAACCCGCAGACTAATTTTCACAAAAAAAATTTTTCTTTGAGTCCCAATTGTGCCAATTATTATATTTTTGGTAAGCCCTAATTTCCCGGAACTATCTGATTGCGCTGATAGAAAAAAAAATCCGATCTGCAAACCGAAAAATAACTTTACATGACCTTAATATTTGATAAAAAAATTTTTTTAATAATTAGAACCTGTTCTTTTTGGTTTGGATTTGTTCAAGTTGACATGATGAATTTATATGAGAGTAAGAAACTTTCGTCCTCTCTTAAAATTAATCTATCGTGCAAACTCTTATGATCTTAGATTTTTTTGTCATTTTTTGTACGTTATTACTTAAGCACAACAATCTCAAATTAAAACCCAGTTAGCCAATAATGACTTGTAAATCATGATCATAATTGCACGATAACATGGATATTGGATTATGCGATGATATTAATCGTTGCATGACCAATATCATTTAATGATTGGCCAAAAAAATATGTAAAAATTGGCATGATATTGCCAAAAAAATATTATAAGCTTCTTCATATCTGGATAGATTTGCCAGTAAATTAATGTAAATATTTATATTGCATCATCGCGTAATCATTGTATTTAGTTTCTATTACGCAATTCAAACCTGGGTAATATTGTGTCGACGAATTGTGTCATCATATCAAATTGGTTGTTTTATTCATTTTTCTATCTTAAGTCTTTGATACAAAAGATTTTTGGTCCTATATTTGATTATTTCACATATGAATAATTATAATTTTTGTAAAATTTACAGGTGTTGATATGTCATTTGTAGTGTTGGCGTATATCCTAAAAATACTGCTATGTGATTTGCAGATCGTTTGCTAAACCAAATTGCTTCTATTCTGAAATATTCTGAATCTGGGCCGAATGATCTGCAAAATCGACCAGAGTTATACGAATCTTATTAAGTTTGGAATCCACTTAAGTAGATTCTAAATGCACTTAAGTTGAAGCAAATTTCAAACTAGCTTAAGTCAATTCAATTCCGGATCTATTTAGCAATATTTAAATTTGAAAATATTCTAGCTGAATCTGAACTCTGTACTTTAGCTAAAAATTATTTGGGGCATGACAATC
>CAJVPU010001138.1:0-13836 GCA_910591775.1 Dentiscutata heterogama | reverse complement strand
TTTCGAAAAACGTCGTCCGTGGGATTCGAACTCTAGACCTGCCGCTTGGTGGGGTGACGACTAGACCACTTCACTAGGCCGCCACACCCACAAGTTATTTATTGAATATAAGATATAAAATATATATTTTATTACCTTTTTAAGTACTGTTTTTAGTTCAATAGCTTTATTATCCATAGTATCTATATCACTATTATTATCAACGCTGTTCAAATAATTATCTTCTAAATTTAATTCATATTCACATTCCTTGTTATTATTTAAAATTATGGCTTCATCTGGTTTGTATTGTGAATTATTCAAAATTGATTTCTAAACTGATTGATTTGCTTCATAAATAAATGGATACTTGTTATTCCGTTGTACTAAATTAAAAAAAGAATTTTCCATATTCCCTAATGGCACAACAAGGTGCTTACAAAGAAAAAAGCAACTTTTAAGGAATGATGGACATGAACAAATCCAATGATCATGAACTGTAAGATACTTATTAGAATTATTAATTTTTTGAACTAAGAGTTTCTTCCATTCATGTTTAAAATCTTTTTTCCAAGGAGGCTGAATTCGTTCAAGTACAAGAAAATCATATCGATGTAATAATTTTGGAAGCATTCTGGTAACTATTACATTACAAAGTACATCTAGATGCAGACGGTTAAATTTGTATAAAAAATCATGCTTGAGAATTCTCCAATGAGACTCCATGATCATTGTTGTATAGATAATTGAAGCTGTTTTGTGTACTGACAATGCCCAAAGACACCAGCGTTCCCAGCGATACCACTCTAACCATAAGTAGCTCCAAACATGAAATAAATCATGCCGATAACAGTATTGAAATATTTTATTAATTGCACGTATCCAAATTTCATTTGGTGTTAATACAAATTCCTTATCTGCAGTTGGAATTAACATATGACAATGATAATGTGTATTAATAAATTCTAATACTTCTTTTTGTAAGAATGTTTCCAAAAATATTTTTTTAGAATTTATATCTTTTTTATTATGAGATTGCCACGTTGGATCAATTACAGAGCATTGTTGATATGCAAGAATAGCATTATAAGATGATGTTCCTTTTTTATATTTTGATGAAAGTTTTTGCTCAACTGCATATTGTATGTGCCACTTGCAGAGCTGAACCTCTGATTTTTCCAAATCGCTAATCCACTACTTATTTGAGCAAAATCCTTATCAGAAAGGATTATTTTTACTTCCTTAAGACCATGATTATGCAAAGACCTAAACTATGCAGTAATAGCTGCACGAATATCTCGCCCTTTTCCATTTTCAATAAAACAGTAAGATATTGGAAATCCCGTTCCATCTATTATAGCCATTACTGCATAGAGTTCATACTTTAATTGGTTGATATTATATGTTGCATCAACCATTATTGTTTCAAATGCTTCATGTGGCAATTTATTAAAAAATGATGTTAAAAAATCTAAAATACGTGTTGGCATATTTAATTCAAACAAAATTATATATTCTTTTTCATTTAAAAATAATTTGGCTGATTCGTACTGATCTTCATATCTTCTAAAATGCCTTGCTGCTTCATATGACCACCAGAAATATACTTGATCGACAGTTAAAGTTTCATATCTATGAAACTCTTTAGATACAATGATTCTATGAAGCTCAGGTGCTCTTTGCATTAAATTTTTACGAATAAATTGCTTAATATCTTCTGATACACCAATATGCCTTGGTCTTTGGTGAAGTTGTTTATGATATAATTTTATAATTGTAAAATTATTGTCCAAATTTATATCAACAGAGAGAAGACCTTTGCATACATATCGTATAAGATATGGCTCTTTATTTCGTTGTTTTGATATATCAGTATGTTTTGAACGCTTTGAAATAAGCTCTTCACGACAATTACACCAATAATTAAATGAAATTTTTTTTTTGAGACAGTTTTTGTATGGTAAATATAATTGTAACCATCTCCTTGTTCAATACATTTAACGATCTTATTCGCAAAAAATTGTTCATGTTGGTCATTTAATATATCCGAAGGAATTTCTTCAACAAGTGTATTTAAATTAACTATCATTTCTATGTTAAATACTCGATTACTTTCTAAACAATCATTAATACCATCAATATTCACTAGAGCCGAATAAACTGTGTCTGTAATACTCTCAACATCAATAGCATTTTCTTCGGCATCAAGTAAAGCTAAATTGGTAATTTCTTCATGTTTTCTCTTTTTACTTTTTTTAACACGTGTTAAACAATCCATACAAGTTTTATTTCCTTAAAAATCCTTCAATGGTTTGTATTTTCGACATGTTTTACAATACGGTGAATCTATTAACACTAATAACTTCTTTTGGGTTGATTAGAATCCAAATTAAAAAAAATTTTTTTATATAAAAACTTATATTACTAATACAAATAATTATAGTTAAATATTACAAAATTATTGTGCAATTACAAATTAATTTTATTACGCAAATTAAAATTCGGAGTTAAATAAATATTGAGCCCAAAAACATAACTGATCTTTAGGGTGATACTTGGTTCGTCATACAATGCAGCAAGCTGCAATTCAATAATATATAAGTATAATATACTGCATATTAAAATATAATATATGATTTTAATTAGCCAATACATATATTATATATTTTAACATTTAGTTTTAAACCTTTTTTATTTTATAAAAACTAGAAAAAAATTAACTTTGCATAGCTTTATTTGTTATTCTAAAATTTTATTCAAAACTTAGTACAGTTCGTGATATTTAAAGACTACATTTGTCTCAATTTAAAATTTTAAAAATTAAAACTTTTACTTTATTTTAAAAAGATGTTTTTAAGTTGCCTAATTTTGATTGGCCAAATTTCTTGAATTTTGATTGGTCAATTTTTTAAAAAAAATTTATTATATAAATTTAAACCTGATATTTGTATTAATGTGTTCTATTTTTAACTTTTTTTCATATATAATTATTTAAAAATGCACCATTTTAAAAGCTGTATATTTTAAAAAGTTATAACATTTTAAAAAATAAAGCTGCTAAATTGTAATAAATTGATTTAGCTACAAATTAGTATCCTTTTTTTTAAATCAAAAGTTATTAGCTTTTAAAATTTGTATAGTCTTTAAGTATCACGCACTGTATAATAATAATAAGGAAAGTTATATTCATAACACCATGTTATATAACACCCTATACTAACTCTGCTATATTTCAAAAACGTACTAAGTAAATGGGATCGGGTATCTTAAGTAAAAATATTCAGGACCCATGAAAACCTCATGAGAACTAAAATTGAGACCTTATATCTAATATATATTATAATATATAAAAAACACCTATATATCTTAAAGCTGCACCCTAACCCTAATCAATTTCTAATTAAGACTATATATGTGATATATAACATGGGTGTTATGAATATAATATTTCTAATAATAATTTATCATTAGTAAAATATAAATTAAGTAATTATATAAATACTAGTAGTTAGGTATATCCAAATATTTGTGCTTAACTGTTAAGATAAATCAATACATTATAATTTAGAATAAATTAGTTATGCAATTAAAATTTAGCAAATTACCAATTCCAGAACAGAATAGATTAGAATTTATATATTTTACAAATAATATAGTAATTATATATTAAGTAGAATTGCCTAGATGCTATTTGAATAAAATATAGTTAGTTATTATTATTGCTTAATGCTAGTCTAATTTTGATGTATTTCAACTTCAAAAATCTTTTGACAAATGATTCCTCTAATTTTTGTTTAATCTGAATCTGGTTTGTGCTATGTATTATCAAATATTTGCTACATTCTTATTTAGAGTTTGCCAAGCTAATTTCAGATCTTCAAGTTCTTATTTAGTTTTATATAATCTCAGGAGTTTTATTATAGATTTATACTACTTATACTAGTTTGTATTTTTTTGTAAAAACTAAGTATTAAACAAATACTTCCAGAACATAAATAGTATTAGTGTAATTGAAGCTACAGATGATAAAACCTAACTTATTAATAAAGGTTTGTTACTATAACACAGAAATTTTTGTTTAAACTATCACTATAATCAAGCTAGCTTGGAGTTATAACAACTATACTATTATACTAAGTTATTACTTTCTAGTAAAACGTTTTATAATAATTTTAAAAAATAAATTTTACTATATTTTTTAGTTATTACAGAATTGTTATTTAATCTAAACTATTAATTAAATTATTACTACTCGTATTTATTATTACTACTTAATTTATATTATATTTATAATATACACTTAACAATTTAGCTTTTAAATTAATATACAAAATATAAATAAAATAAAATAAAATAAAGTTAAAATTAAAACTTAAATTTAACTTTTTAAATATTTTATATAATCTATTGGTTAAAATTAAATAATTTTGTTAAAACTCTTTTTAATGATTACTTGTATTAAATTTTACAACAATCTTTTTTACAAAAATAATAGCAAACTTGTATAGTTAAGAAGATTATAAAACTAAGAAATTCTATAAAACAAGCATCTATTATTTAGAGATAGTTCTCATATATTATCTACTAAGGGAGCTGACAGAAAGAGCTCATATAGCTCTCCCTCCCTTCTCCTCTCTAGAACAATTATAATTTCTAAAGTAATTAATTAACCTATTGCATATTTTTATGCATCTCTTGCACAATTATGCATAATTATGCATATTTATATATAATTATGCATAATTATATATAAATATGCATATTTATATATAATTCTGCATAATTGTGTATAAATATGCATAATTATGTATAATTCTGCATAAATATGTATAATTATACATAATTCTGCATAATTATACAAAGGATATATAAAAATATACAAGAGGTTAATTAATTACTTTAAAACTTGTAATTGTTTTAGAAAGGAGAAGGGAGGTGGGCTATAAGAGCTTTTTTCTATTAGCTTCCTAATAGATTCAGAGTTTATTACTTACTATTTGGAATAATACTTGTTGTTTAAAAATATAGTTCAGTACATTAAGATTTGTATATTAAATTTAGTTCAATTTTTTAATAATTATATAATTTATACAAAGTAATTATTTAATGTCATTTTTTTTTAAATATATTATAAAGTATATATAGAGCAATAGTGTATTAATTTTTTTTGTATTTTATAATAGTCCTTTTTAAAATACAAGTTCCTTATTATGGTAATTACTCAAAAAGACAAGTCACAGATGTAATTTTTTATTTCTGGTTAGTTATGAATACAAATAAACTAAGTATTTGTTAATTTATATTGTTTTTTAAAGTTATTTTTATTATTTTTTTACTAGAGATAGAAACCTATATCTCATGACTTGCCTCTCTAAGTAATTGCTATAACAGGAAACTTGTATTTTAAAAAGGGCCAATGTTTACCTTTAGTAAAAAAAAAAAGTTTTTACTAACAAAAAATGAAAAGCAGATAATAGCTAATATTTACAAATATTTTTCTAGTACTATTTTAATAGATAAGCAATATCAAAAACTCTTATTATGCAAGTGTGTTGCCCTAATACTGGGCATTTTAAAAAGTACAATTGAAGTATGGTAGCTGATTAGAACAAACATAATAATAATTCATTTTTACTTTATAAAAATCTTGGCCAATCTAAAGTATAGCTATAAGAAGAACTTATAGCACTTTTATATAAAAAATTTTTATATACCAACAATGCTAGTATGCAATTATCTACACTAATTTTATTAAAATTTTTATCAGACAATAGGTTTATTTTGTCTAAGTGAAAACTTTTTTGAATATTGAAGTGTTTAGGCTATTATTATAGCTATAATAAATGAAGAAATAATCTTTATAAATCATTAAATAATGTTGCTTTTCATTATTAATATCTTTAATATCATTTTGCTAATCTTGAAAATAATAACAAAGTTTTACATTATCTAGAATTTTTATAAATGGATCATACTATTACTTTACAAAAATTTATATAATACCTGGCTTTCTTATAAAGGTGTTGTTTATACACCTGAACATGGCTCTTTTGTAGTAATTTTTGGTATAATAATTGTTTTTTGTAATAATAAAACTAATAAGCTTTAGAGTAAAATTATTCTAAATTTAGTACATATTTGAAATCTATCAATTAAACTGCCAGATAATTATAAGTATAAGAGAAATGATACAGATATATAGAAAAACATTCTGAATATAATCAAGAATGCCAATCTGGTTTCAAATCAGATTGGCTACTATGAAAATTTTAATTCTGACATATTTAAAAGTATATTTTTTTATTTTTTTTTAAAACTTAGGCAGTCTTGCCAAGAGCTTTTATTAAGTTTTTATTATAACAAAGTTACAATATCAATTTCTTAATTTCTAAGTCTGATATTACTCGATATGTTTAACAAGAAATATTATTATATGCGACCTGCCGCACTAGTCTGTAAAAAATATATGAAACTAGAAGCTTTGTCAGAAAGTCTAAGCCTTTCTTTAAGAATTTCTTACTTAAATCTCAATAGTATAGCTATCTATATTTACCAAAGAAAGTAAAAAAACAGAATATATATGAAAGGGAAAAAAGAGAAGTTGAATAACAAAGGGGAATAGTAAGTGAGAAAAAGCTATATAATCTAAATAATAAATCTAATATTTAAAAGACAAGATGAAAAAAAGCAAAAAAAAAGCCAGGCAATCTGACTAGCGAAAAGAAAGAACATGAAAAAAAAGATAAAAAAAAGAAGAAAAGTGTCCTTTACACTATTATAACCTGTGCAAGGTTTTAAAAAATTATATAACAAATGCAACATTTGTATATCTCTACTGTAAAGCTTCACCTTAATGTATAAATTTCTTTCCAATTATGATATCTTCAGATATTTCTTTAATCGAGGATCTAGACCCATGGAGTAGTACCATATCTATTGGTAAACAAAACATATAGTTGTAATCTACTAGGTTGTCTGAATTTGAAAGAGATGAACAATGCTGATCTTATGACATGAGTAAGCTGTTTTGCCTACTTTTTTAAAAAATTTTGAAAAATAATCAAGTGGGTGATGGTGTAGAAGATAGCCCTTGTACTTTTTTTAAAAAAGCATATATTTTTTTCCAAAAGTAGCAGAATGTAAAAAGCCAAGTTTACTGCTGATTTTCTTGTTAGTAGGTGATAAATCCTGAACTTGTTAGCAAGTAGCATATGAGAACTACTTCTAAATAACAAATGCTATCCCCACAGTGAGTGATAAGCTCTAAGCCTGTTAGCAGGTAGCATATGAGAACTATCTCTAAATAACAGGTGCTAGTTTATAGTTTTTATCAGTCTTATGCTTTTCTTTTCTACCATAGTCTACTGTTTTTTCAAAAAAAAGATTTGTTATATTTTGGTACAAATAATCGTTGGAAAGAGTGTATGTATAAAATATCATTCAAAAGTTTATTTGATAAGCTTTGTACATTAATTAATAATAAATATGGATCTGTTAATATTTATATAGATGGAGCATATTACAATAAACTGCATGTTAAACAAATCCTATTGTCTAACTTAAAAAAACAAGAAATTATAAATTGGCTAACTAAAAAAAAAATAAAATACTCAGATAATATGTAAGGCAGAACTTTTATAACTTTTAAAAAAAAACAAAGAAAAAGTTTCATTCACTTGTGTAGAAATAGCTAAAAAGTATAGTTATTAGATTTTTTTACCTCTCTATATCACTATAAGCTTTAGCTAATAGAAGACATTTGGGTAGTTGTAAAAGATAAGGTGTCAAAGTTAGGTTTGTATACAAGTTTTCTAAATATTAAAAACAAACTTCTATTTGCTTTCAAAAAAAAAATAAATTCAAAAATAATTACTAGGTTTTGGTATAGGTTGCTTGATAATATGAAAAAATATATAGAATTTGATCATTAGGTAAATTTGTTAAATAATCTAATGGATGAATCTTTTTCATTTGATAATAATAACAATTCTGATAACAAATAATTATTTTTTTTATATTGTTATATTTCTTAAATCTTCTTGATTTATTTTATTTAAAAAAAAAAGCAAATTTATATATATAAAATTTTTTATTAAATTTTTTTTGGTGTACAAATCTTTTTGCACCAAACTATATTTTTTATATACTATCTGCTAATAAGTTTAAAGTTTATCACTTACTATAAAATAAATACAAGTATCTACTTGTATCTATAGATCCAAAGTTTTTTTTAAATAGAATATTATATTTTTTTAAATAATACAAAAACTTCTAGGGCATAGCGACTTAGTGAAGTAGTAAAGTTGTCACACCCCTAAACAGCAGGTCTAGAGTTTGAATCCCACATATGACATTTTCAAAAAATAGCACTGTGATATGGTTAATGGCTATTCAATAATTGGTAAAATCTAGAAATTTGTAATCTTGGTCACACCATCTAGAATAGAAGTCTTGGCATAATAAATCTGAGATATTGAAGAACCAAAAACCCATTTGGCAAGTCCCGAGTTAAGAGATAGTGCAATCTTTGACAGTACTGCAGGAGGATCGAATTTGAAACCAGAGACTGAGATCAGAGAACCAAGTGACCAGGTCCTTAAGTAGGGGGACATACCAACCAAACCGCCAGATCACCAAACCAGAGAAAAAGAACATGTGCTCTGGAAGTATATACTAAGAAAAGGAAGACTATATAAACATCTAAGGTCTAGGTAAACTAACTCTTTCATGTTGCTGGCTAGAAGTAGGAAAAGACCGATAAAAAATCCAGAAAAGAAGAAAAGTTTGAATATGAATGCTGGGGTTGTGTAAACTCAAATACAAGGGTGAGAAGTATGTAACAACTACTAAATTAAGAAGGTTATATCCTAAAAGATAGCTTGAAATATGAACTCAGTGATAGCAACACAACAAGTACTAGATTAGGAAAAAGTTACCAAACATGCTGGTAAATACATGTGTGGTACATATACCACTTTGTTAGGTTTACCTTGAGGATAAAGTAGTTCTAGATAGGGTGTAAAATCTACAAATATTACAAAATCTAGTATAGGAATAGTGAGTTACACCTTGGTTAGGTAAGAAATAACAGGCCGGTTGTGACTAGAGAGTTTAAATAGATAATCCTCTAGTTGGATTGCAGGTATAGCAGCTAGTGTGAAACTTTGAGCAGACTATTTAAATACAGTCCAGTATTTTTTAAAATTTGAAGATCACTTCTAGAATAATCTATAGTCATGCTCAACATGTGATTGGCATTTGATAATCTTTTTTTAAAGAGAATTTGTGATGTTCTATTGTTCTAATGGTTAAATCTATTTATCAAAATACATATTTTTCAATACATAGATTCAGAATCTGTGAGAATCCTAACGCCTTAATAAATTAGTTTTTTCTTAAATTAAGTTTAAAATTATATATATTTTATAGATCAATTAATATGGATCTGAAACCTGAGGCCAAAAATCTGCCCTGCATATTCGCCTTTCTTGCTGAATTCCATTTAACAAGTGACTTATTAAAACATATAAGGAAGTGTAAGCCAGAAGAAAGCAACATTGGCGAAATGCATTAGCTAGTACATTAGTCAAAAAATTATCAGAAATTGCTAAGTATTTTTTTGAAATTACTTTATTTCTTGACTCTTTAGATCGTTATTCTATGTGCAAATAGCACTACAACAATATTGTCACCAAACCTTTCTTTATTAATAAATTAAAAAAAGCAACTAATTTAATTTCTTCACATTCAGAAGAATTAGAAAGAAAAAAAGTAAAACTTTCTAATGATGAAGAACCTTTCAAGGATTTTGGGTCCCATGTATCTTTTCCAGATCCAATATGTGAAATTCTTCAAAAAATAATTGATAAGTTAGAAAGCTTAAATAGTTAATTGTTAATTGAAAACGAAGCATTAAAAAAAAAGCTAAATAAGAGATTTACTAACAAACAAGATTGCATCTTTTCTGTAATAGAAATTGCAAAAAAAGAATGAAGCAATTTATACGATGATATTCTAAACTTAATAAAAGACCAGGAGCGGTTTAGTTTAGATAGTCTTTTAAAGTTTTCCACTTCTAAATAGCTTGCTAAATGGAATCCGGTCGTCATAAAGTTTATAGAAACTCTCACATATAATAAAAATGAACATAAACCTAAAGAAGAAAAGCTTTTTAAGTGTGCAGTAGCTATTGATGCTACATATGAATCATGGCACTTAAAATATGTATCTGCAATTAATTTGGCCGCTTCAGCAGTTAAGTATTCATTAGCTAGATCAAAAATGATTATTGATATTGATAACTATATTATTAGTTCTGGTAGTTATTCTAAGTTTACTAATTGGTTAAAAAGTCTGGCTATAGAACTACCACCACTTCCTTAAGGTCTTTTATTTTTAGCCTTCGACAATGAGCAAAAGAGTCAAAAAAACTATTTAGATCATGGACATAATATAGTCATATTTCACACTGTTACGAGCTTTGTTGCTTTTATTATGATCAAAGCAACAATATTCAAACTACAGACCCTTGGCTCTGTTCTGAACCTACTCAAAAACAATATAAGGAATTATTTTACTTAACATCAGGTATGAAAGACAAAATTCATGAAGAACTTACTAACTTTCTTTCAGTTATTTTAGAAGAACTTCTTCTTGAGAAAAATCAGAAAACAAATGCGATTGATGACTTGTTAAACTCTCAAAGCCAGATGGGAAGTATGAAAAAATGCACTTTTTGTCAAGCCTCTGATATCAATAATAGGAAACAGGTTTGTCCAAATTGTCATAATAAATTGCCTACGATTAGTGAGATGAATCAACAATCTAATGAACTATCTACTATCAAAAATATTACTGACAAGTCTCTAGTTATCTGTCTTTATAGATTTAAAGAATCAGATGCACAAAGATAGTTCCCAGAAGTTTAAAAGCCACAAGTAATTGTTCCTGATCTGATAGGAATTAATCCCAATTTGATTACTAATGCTTAGAAAGTTCTTGAGCACATTGAAGAAATATCTAGAGTTAAAGACAATAAGTATAAATAGATTATAGTTACGTGTAATGGAGTACCATATCATCATATACTGAAAATGAAAAAGGATTTTCCTTGGCTTATATTAATTCCAGGTGCTCTTCACGAAGAAATGAATATGCTAAAAGCATTCATCGAGTTAAATTGAGATATTGATATGAGAGATTTTGCTTATTGTTAAGAGTATCGAACTAAAAATCAACTTCAGTTTTTCAAAAGATATTCAGATCATCATAAGTCATGGGATTCAGTATGCAACATATATAGGCATGCAATGGCATCCGAATTGATGTGGCTATACATTCTTTATGAAAAGGATCCTTCTGTCAAAGGTTATTTAAAATAGGCCCAAGAACAAACTGATCCCATATATAAGTTAAAGTATGAACAAATTTTTCTTGATTTGCAAGCAATTATTAACTTTCGTACTTGAGCTCATTTTAATAGATCTTTACTAAGACTTGCAGCTAGAAGAATGTTTGTGCCTATTTGGTCTGCTCAACAGCATCCAATTTATTGATTAATCGCGATTTATGATGAAGAGCAAATGTTACGATTAAAGCCTGAAGTTTTTAATTTAATCTAAGAAAGAATCGTAACCTTATAATCGAAACTTCCAAATCAACATCAAGACCATGATGCAATACTTGAAGAAATTAATAGAGCACTCAAATCATTAATTTCCCCGATATCTTCACAACGACATTGGGAAATTGTGGCATATAATTGTACTATGATGCACCAAGTCACTTCACATCAAATGCACCAAATTTAGGGTATATATAAATACCATTTAGCCAATCAGAATGCATTATATACTAATTATGATTAGATAAAAAAAAAAAATTTTAAAATTTTTTATATTGTTGGAATGTAAATTGATGTCCCGGCCAAGTCACGTTTTTTTATATATTTTTTTCTATTTATTTAAGTATTTCTTTATTTATTTATTTATTTATATTAGTATAGCCTTACTATACCTGTATATAGTTATTTATTTATATTTTCGTCCTGCTCATACCTTTGTTTACGTTTAAGAACCGTGGTAGCTACGCATATGAATATTAGTATATGAGCCGTTAGGGCTAAAGTAAACATTAGGGTGAGCAGTTGGGGGCTGAGGCGTATATTCGGATAAGCATAGCTTAGTGATATGAGCAGTGTGGCTTCATGTTACCTTAGAATGGGTTAATCACAGGTGAAGCAACTGCTCACGAAAGGGTAAACAACTGCTTACGAAAGGAGTAAACGACTGCTCATAAGAATTCAAGCGACTTACTCATAGATAGAATTTCTAGTATAGTCTTCACGAACGAAATTGTATAAATAGAGGTCCTTTTCGCCTTTCTACAAGTTACAATTTACGAGTTACGAACAGAGTTATCTATTAAGTTATAAATAAATAAATCGCTATAATTTATATAAAACATCTTTACAACTTCCCGAATATAAAATTACCTTACCTTCGCTTAAGTAATCGTTTCCCTCTCATATTTAATTATCTTTGTATATAAATATACGCTGGGTCTTTTATTTAACATAAAGGAAGTAAGCACTAGAGCTGAATAGACCTTTCCCTGAATAAATAAGAGCCGTATATTATATAGTTTGTATAGTGTAGTACGCTTATGAAGGATCGCACTTAAAAATATTAATTATATCAAATAATTATTTATTAATTAACTTAATTACTACGGACATTTATTATTAAATTAAAGATCACGTATCGATCATTCTTAAATTATAATATCTAATTAAGACTGAGTCGCTCATAGCTAAACTATTCTCTATTAACCCTAGTTATCATCCCTTCCGATCAATTATCCTTAAACCGATTATAATTCGCATATAGACTCATATTGATAATTTTTACTCTTATAGTAATTATATTCTTAAATGCAGTATCACGTTAACTATTGGAGCTAAACCGTGCAACTTTATTCGCTCTCCCTATTTACAATAGTAACAATATTAACCGCCAAAATTTTGAAAGCATAATAGCTTTAAATATTTAAAACTTTAAATCATAAACTTTTTAAAAAATTCTTACCAATAATTTGGATAGTACTAATAGAAAACAATAGTTTTTATTAGTTACATTTTTAAAAAATATTTAAACCTTAAGATTTTATAGATTTTTAAAATAAATATGATTTTTGATAAGAAGTAACTTGGCACACTATAAGTTTTTGAAATTGCATACTAATCTTTTTAATCTAATAGGATATTCTGAAAGTGATACCCAAGAACCTCGAACACGTCCTAGTTTTACTACTAAATCAAGTCGCTATCGGGCTCAAATAAGAAAAACCCAATTTGTAAATCTGAAATCTAATAATCATAATTTTCAAAATATAAGTGGAGAGTGGAAAATAAGTGAAGAGATAAAACGATTTAGTGAAATTGCATGTATGAAAAGAATTGAATTTATAAAAGCTAAACTAATCAACAAAACAGCATTAGATATTTGGTATCCAATGCCAATAACATGTGAAGAGGCGGATCATTAAAAAGAATGAAAGCTCTTTAAAAAAGTTAGAAATCTTATCCATTATTAACTCTTTAATTCCTTCTTTAGTTAATTCTGATTGTTCGTGTTTCTGAAGTTTATTGAATAAATCCCATAACGACTTAATAAATATTCTTCAAGAGATTAGAAGTGTATTGGTCGAAAATGACATTAATATTGATAGTGAAGAATAAAATGAGTGGGGGCTTTGGTTAATATTTGTAATTATAATTTTTCAAAATGTATTTATAATAAAATTTAAATATCATTAAAAATTATCAATAAAAGTTTATTTTATTTATTACAAATTTTT
>CAJVPU010001137.1:0-13838 GCA_910591775.1 Dentiscutata heterogama | reverse complement strand
AAAAAAAAACCTATATACATATGATCAAAGCAAGTCCAAAATTGCTTATAAATAGTACTTATATGATAATATATGCGTAAGTGCTTTACAAATATCTAACTTCATCAATACCTAGGCTTCTCCTTACTTGTACTATAGCAACCAACTCTTTAATAGCTTCCTCTAGAATAACAACATTGTTAAGAAGCGTACTCAACGTGATTTCCTTAGGTTTTGATTCCTTCTGCCTGGTTTTCGTCGATTTCTTTGATGAAGAACCATCATCATCATCATCGTCTAGTAGGTCAACTGGATCATCCTCCTCATCTTCATTGACAAAATTTGCTGGAAATGCAGGCCGGATTTTGATGGCCTCTGTTTTTTGGAAATGCGTTGAAAACGGAGTGGTAATGTTGGAAGATGTAATAGGAGAAGATCTGAAAGTTAATGATGCACCAATCTGTGAATTCAAATTAGAATTTGATTCGGCTCTTTTTGGTGTTCTATGTCCTGTCATTTTTCTATTTTTCGTATTAGTCGAAATACCAGAGCCTGAATGATTAGAAGTACTGCTTCTTCTAGTAGGCGTACGTGAGGGAACGTAAGGCTGCTTGAAGAAATTTTCATCAATTTCATCATCCGCATCCAACAGGCCACCCCTCCTTTCTTTAAGAAATTGATCAAACCCTTCGATTTCGCTGCGGTAGGAATTGACTTCCTGAGTTAATGTTTTAAAGATAGTGAAAAATGGAGGATAATTAGTCCATTTCGGAGTAGTATCAATAGCTTTTGTAGCAGATGGACATCTGTCAGCATCAAAATCAATTGAACGATCATCATCTTCATCAAAGTCATTTATGGGTTTGTCATCTCCCTCAGCAATAGCATTATTTTCATTATCAGATATTCCAGGTGGTATTTCCAGGTTTTTTGCGCCAGGCTGTAAACTTTCTAAATCTCCCAAATGAGATTCTCGTCGACTATCTAATCTATCAGTACCGCTAAATACAAGCCAACCTTCTAACGATCTATAAGGACAAATAGCCAAGGCAGAAAGAACTCCAGTAAGAACTAAGTTTAACTCTGGTGAATGAGCAAAGAAATTCCGTAAAGTTCCAACGAGAATTTGTAAGAGCGAATCACCCGGATTTAAACGATCCGTCGGGCTTAAACGATGCTTAGGAACTGCCGACATGCCTTTGGATGCTCCCTTCTTGCCATTTTTGCTTTGACTGTAAGTCAAAAATCGTTGTCTACAAGATTTCTTTGAATTTGGTCTAGTAGGGCCATCTTCCGTCCATTCTACATCCAGACCATTGAAATAACACGCATCCGCTTCTATAATCATTTCTGCATCACGAACATAGGAGTCATATCCATTCGTAAAAATTTCCATGTTTTGCGGTGTTGGATCAATTGCAGTTATCAAGGAGAAGAAAAGGTCAAGTTCTTTCAAATGGTGACTGATTGTTGTTAATTTTGGTTGAGCAAAGCTTGATCCATGCGTCTCGTTGCATGGATCTTCATATAGATAATTTGGTCTAGGAAAACATGTAGCATTCTCGTCCAATTCTATGTTCAATAATTTCAAAGAATATCGACAATGTTTAGAGATGACGGTATGAAGAAGCTTTAGAGTTGCAATGACAGTTTGTTGAGATGAGGATCGCAAACGTGAAAATATTAGATCCTTGAGAGTAAATCGACCAATTGCTGTGAAATAAGGAGGAGACTTGATCGCATTAGAATCAATGCCTTCGAATAGATTTATTGTACTTTGACGTTTTGCAATTTTATTGGCAATTGGTTGTTTCCAGAAGTCTTCATCGTCACCATCAGAATCCATCAAAAAACCTACCACTACGTCAACTAATTCTTCTTGTTCCAATGTCTGCATGATAATGTCAATGTAAGAAATGACCGCGACGGCGGAACCATCTGTGTCAGAACATTCCAGAATTGATGGATATAGGATGTTTTCAAGAAAAATACTTTTGACATTTTGAAGTAAAGCCAAAGAAATATCCACATTTGGACATATATTTAAGACGTCTTGACAAAATTCCAGTAACTTTAAAAATGAATCAAGTTGATTTTTGAATTCACGTGAAGAAGAAATCACAATTCCATTTGAATGTAGTCTCTCTAATTCAGCGCTTGTATTATCACCGCCGAATCCTAACAAGGTAGCATTAGTTAACCCACCACTTGAACTTTTTACCATCAATTTGCGCGGTAATTGTGAATAAAGCGCACCCAATCCGGCAGCCATAATCTGTGCAAAGTCACTTTCAAGAATAAATTCACCTAATTGCTCATCTTTGAGCTCAATAATAAAAAGTAAACCACATCTAGCATATTCACCACTTTTACCTTCTCTATGAAGAAAATGAAGCAGATATGAAAATAGCAAAAATTTGTATTCACGCTTTTCTGGTTCTTTGGTAAACTCTGTTGTTTTTGCGGAGGTTGATTCCATCGTACAATTTGCAGATGCAGAACCATCGTCTAAATTTCCATCTTGACTACTATTTGATGAGAAGCTTGCAGTGTTTTCTGATTCCTTTTTTGGATAAGTCTTTTGTGGTGTCGTAAGCCATTGAGTATCATGAAAGAAAATATTCAAAAGTTCGGGAAAATCATGAATTTTGGAACATATAATATACATTAAATCAACAAGATCTTCATCATATTTTTCATATTTTTCTTGCAAAAGAGGACCAGTTGGCTGATTAACAGTATTATGAACTAAGAACCGATCATCCAATAAATTAATCATAAGGGAGACGGTCGGTTGATGAACGGCATTATGGACTAAAAACCGATCATCCAATAAATTAATCATATTGCCAATAGTCCGGATAATTTCGCCACAAATACCCTTTGGAACATCGTTAGTGGCAAGTTTAACCAATTCTTCGAGAATTTTATTTTTCAGGAATTCTTCTCTGCAAAGACCCGTGTTCACGTCTTCGAGTCGCATACCTTCATCAACAAGAATGTTCACCATTTCTTTGAGATGTAATGGAATGTCAGTCTGTTTCACGTCGACGTCATCGGGGAAGGATTTTTTTTCCTCGGTATTAAATTGTGACTATTTAGGATAATAGTCACAAGTTAAAATTTTCACCTTGACAGAAGCTACCATTCAGTTTTAAGCAAATCAACAATATAATAACTCGAACAACTCACTTCGATATAGTTCCATGATTCACGAAACTTTGCCAGCTGCTCGGCATCAGTAGGTTGCGCTCTATTTGGTGTTGCCTTTTTTATCTTATTTCTTAGATTTACGAAATAATCCATCTCGCCCTGTGTTTTGATAAAGGAGTGGCAGAACGTCTAAAAATTTGAACTGTCGCAAGAAAACCCCAAACTTGTATTTCTGCATGACAATGATGCAGATATAAATAAGCCATAGTAGTAACAGGGTACACAGACATGTATAATGTGATTACAAGTTATAACCAACGTGATAATCTCGAACTAAGCCAATTTTTTAACTGGTTTTAACCCACTAATTCTTGTAGGTTATAGAAACGTGTAATGGAGTCAACCAGTTACTAGCGCTAGATGAAAGACCTTTACGCAATTTTATTAACGTAAAAATAAAACAAACTGTCCTCATAAATTTATTAGTTTTTTTTTGAATGATAATTTTAGTCAAACTTTTCTCTAATTATTTGTGAAAAAAAAACCAGTTTCTTTTAGTTCAATGATTAGTCTAGAACAAGCTTTCAAACTAAATACTATTTCCAATTACGTTATTATTATACATCTTTATTCTTCAATTGCTTGTAATATTTTGCTGATATTTTTCGTGTTCTCAAATTAAAGATTTTGCTCGTCATTATTTAGATTGGTTTGAGAATTATGAGTCAATGAATGTGTTGATAATGCGAATATAGAAGAAGAGTCATCGAAATAATTTTTTACTTTGGTTTGAGTTTCATTTTGTTTCTTTGGCTGTTTTTGAAGGTATCTCCTGTGAAAAGACAAATTTAAATAGGAGTGAGCAAAAACTGTTATTTCATATAAAATTCCCATACAATCCATAAATATTTAAGGAAATTATAATCTCAACCGGTTCAAATTATCAATATTAAATATATAATAAAGTATACACATACTCTCTAGCTTGTAAAATCATTGCATCTTTCTTCTTTTGCAATAATTCTTGTCTTTTTTCGGGAGTAGATTCCCATGTTTTAGGTGGATCTGGTGGAACAATGCCTTTTTTAACTGCTTCTTGTAGCTTATATCTATCTACAAGAGATTGGTGTGTTACAGGTACATTTATCCCGCTCGTTGTTGATGATGAGGAGGCATGAGACGTCGAAGGAATTGCAAATGATGAAGCAACAGTAGGAGGTGGCTTTTATATTATATATGAATAGTTGGAAATGTAAGCATAGGTTTAATTTTAATATACAAAATGATTTCTTTGGTTACCAAGGGAAGACCACCGTGTTGAAGAATGTTGTCACAGGTAACTTCAACAGAGCCTGTCTTTTGAAGATCATACTGTACTGCGACCGGGGGAATGTTTGGAAACATTGCACATACTGTTGCGACCTGTAAAACGTTATCATGACTTAAAGGACTAGAATGACAAAAAAAATATTTGATCATAAAAAATTAGCAAACCATTTCAGGAGTTACGGGTCTTGGTCTAGTCCTGGGTGGATCATTTGCCATAATATTTCCTCTACGATTTCTTGGTGCATGCTGTGGTGTGGATCCTAAAAATCGATTTAGTCTTTGAAATATTTAATAATAAAATTATAGAAATAAAGAGTGCATTTGTACCTAAAAGCCACCGGAATACGCATACAATCACAACGATGGCAACCAAGATGCTAATCCCGTCGTTCATAGTCATGTAACGTAATTTGGTTTAGGTTAATAGAACGTGGTTTAATTATCGTCTTTCTGAGTTTTGAAGTTTAGCATAATTTTTTGGTGTATAGTTATGTGGAAATATGCACCTAAAGATTTGTTGAAAGCCTTCTGAACCATCACGTGATAAATTGTTCTACAAATCGAATATCAAAAATTTCTCGATTTTTTTATTGTGTTTTAGAACCGAGTATTCTTATGAAAAACTGAGATCAAACGATGGATCCGTATAGACCAGTTCATTATGGTAATGCTGCTATACTTTAATTTTTTTTTATTTTAAAGACAGCTAATTACTATTCTTCGTATATGTTACTGATCTTCCTTTTTTTCTTTTTTTCCCCTTTATTTTGCATTTCATTTCTTTGGTTTAAAATTAGCACCATATCGGCCATACGCGCCACAAAGCGGACCGACTTACGCACCTGCTTCTAGACCAGGTTATTTACCTACTGTTCAACCGACTAGGCCAAATTACTTAGGTCAGAGACCAGGGTATGGGCCTTTGCCTATCGGCGGTGCTCAAGGTATAGTCGCGTCTGGTTCAGAAGTTGAAAAGTTGACTACACTCTTCATTGGAGGAATATCACCGGGAGTGACAGACGATTGGATGGAAAGGATTCTCAAGGTAAAAATTGTTATTTATTATTTTTAGTGGACGAAAGATGCTACATATTACTTTCTGTCAACAAGTTGACATAATTTTACCAAATCGATAAGACCCAAGGGAAAGTAATTACTATTGAGGCACGATTTGGCAAAGGCAATTTCTTAAGAAAATGGGCTATTAGAGGATGCACTGACTTTAACAGGAGGTTTGGAACAGAAAATGATTTTTTTTTTTATAGCCCAAAAGGAAATTTTGAGCTTCTTTTATGGCAGGATGCTAAATTATCTCTTTGCAGATAGCTTGCGCAAATTGCCTTATAAAAATCAAACCAGAATAATTTTGACGTGATTATTCTTTATTTATTAACTGATCTTTCGTGTTTTATTCCATTTATTCATTGCTTTGCGCCTGAAACATTTAAGACATGCGGTTCGTTAAAATCTTGGAAACGTGTCAAAGATCAGTCCGGAAACCCTAAGGGATTTGGTTTCGCTGAATATTTAGATGCAGATAGCGTTCTTCGTGCGTTGCGAGTTTTGGGTGGTGAAGGGCCTGGTGATGATAAGAAAGATAAAGGTGTTGCGCTACCCGCCCTAGAAGAGGGTGCTGTGGGAAAAAAATTAATAGTGTGTTGGTTCTTTCATGTTTAGGATAAAGAATTTTTTTTTATATTATTCATCAATAGAAATAATATTTAATCAATTTCAGGTTAAAGCAGACGAAAATACCAGAAAATATCTTGATCAATATGAAGCATCAAGACCGAGAACTGTGGTAATAAATTATTTTTTGTATAAAACACAAGGAAAAAAAAAATCTCTCAAATTCTCACATATTAAAATAAATCCCTTTAGCATGATACCGAACTCGATAAAAATGCTCTCATATCTGTCATAACCGTCATACAGAATATGACAAAGCCTCAAGAATCTCGAATGCCGCATGATAATAGGTCTGGAATTCGAAAATCACCAAATTCCGAGCATATCGATCATATGGAGAAGGATGATGACACTGATTTACCTGCTGATCTTCCTCCAGAACAAAAAGATCTAATATATCGAGAAATTGCGTTTTTCCGAGAGCGTGCAGCAGCAAGAGAAAGAGAAAGACAAAAGGAAGAAGAAGAACGAGCAAATCGGCGGGCTAGGATGGAACAGGCTAAAGAACGATCTCATAGAAGAGATAGCAGAGAAAGGCAGCAATATGGACATTATCATCAACCTGTCAACTTTGTTCCCGCTAGAGAATCTAGACGAGAGTCCTATGCATTGGATGATGAAGATGAAGAGCAAAAACGTCAGGCAAAAAGGAAGACAGAAATGGAAATGGCTTTTAAAGAGGTACTTTACTATTTTCTATTTAACCTAAATGCCTTGTGTAATAAATTATTAAATTTCGATCTTCATAAAGAGGGAACGACGTTGGCAACATAGGGAAGAAACCATGGCAGCAAATCGTGAACGTGAATTAGAACGTGAAATAGACGCAAGAGAAAAGCAGATACGTGATCGTGAATTGATGGCAAGAAAATTAGCGGAATGGGATGACGATGTTGAGGCTGAAAGAGGGCAAGAAGAATACTATCGAGATCGGTAAATTCATTGTAAATAGTAAAGCATATATTGTTGTTTTGCATTGGTAAAAGTATTTATCGCATTTTTGTGCAGAAACCGATGGTGGTTCCACAGACAACAATATCGAGCACGTGAAATGGCAATGGATGAACAAGATAAACTTCGAGAGCAACAAGAAATTGAGTCAGAATTACGCCAACAGGAATGGGAACGAACGCTTGAAGAGGAGAAAAAACAACGTGCTGAAACCACAGAGGCCGAATCACACGAAGAGAAAGAATTAACACCTTTTACGACCAATGGATCTTCGCAAAGTAGTACAAATATCAAAGCGAAACTTACTTTAAACATTGCTTCAAAACGGCGTGCAGCATTAATGACGTCAAATGAAGAAGAGGAGGAAGATGAAGAAGAACTTGACAATAAAAGGAAGCGTAGAGTGTTAGTTCCCTTAGAGTATAGTGATGATGAAGACGATGAAAAGAGAACTGAAGATAGGAAAAGAAGAATTAAAGATTTAGTGGAAACTATCCCAACGGACAAAGAAGGTTTATGGAAATGGAATGTAAAATGGGAAGAATTAGATGAAGTAAGTGCGGTCTAATATTTCTTTTTTTTCGTTCGAACATTGATTTTTTCATACCATTGTCAAATAAATTACAAAATTATGAAATAATATCTCGTTATACAACAGAATATTCTTAATAATAAATTACAATCGTTCGTTAGTAAGAAGATAGTGGGATATCTTGGAGTTCAAGAAGATGAATTAGTTTCTTTCGTAATGGATCATTTGCGCAATCATAAGTCTGCAGAGCAATTAACCAAAGAAATGGAAATGGTATATTGATTCACTTCTTTCTTAAATCTATATTAATATATTTACTAATATTCGTGCTCAACAATTAGACATTGGATGAAGAATCTGAACTTTTTGTAATGAAATTATGGCGTATGCTTATTTATGAAACCGAAAGCAAAGCCAGAAAATTATGATTACGTAACATTAAAATTGTAAATGTGCATAAATGCCATTGCAAATAAGCACACCTAAACTTTATTTGTATAAAATATATGCTATGAATAATAATAGAACATATAATAATTGACTATATATGTTGAAATTGTATTAACTACTACGATCTACAATAGAAGTTTACAAATTTAAAATATCATATGATCCTGCGAAGTTATAAATTGTGTTACGTTCTCAATTTTTTAGTCCGAAGTAACATGTCACCCCCTGCAAATTATGCATAAGTACTTGATGGTAGCCAAAGGTGATTCCGCAACATATTATATACTTAAAAAGCAATAAAGAATTCCTTCCTTTTTTTTTTTTTTTTTTTTTTTTTTTTTTATATAGGAAAGAATCACCTTTCGCTACTTATTAATTATACTAAACGATGGGCGGCTGGGAAAACTTATTTAAAACCGCTGCTGTTGACTATAATAATGGAAACCTTAGAGTATGAATAACTTTATAGTTTTTTTTTTCATTATGCTAGATCTCACATTTGTAACCAATCTTTTATACAAACAGGATTCGTATAGTAATTATTTAAAAGTAGCTACTGCGCTGCTCTACAAGTTTAATAATGAGGTTGCTTTTGCCAATAAAGGTACTAATTAAGATAGCCTAATCTAAACTTAATTTTAAATCTAACACGGATTTGTATATTATTTAGAGGCGGTAAAAACTAAGCCAGAAAATAGCGCCAGACTATTTCAACACCTCAAAATTTGTGTGCAGAGACTTGAAGATATCCTTCAAAATAAAGCGATAAATGGAGTGTCTCCAACTCCGCAACATTCAACTATTTCAGATAACGCCGCTTTAATTCTTTCAAACTCGCACTCGGTGCATCTACCGCTCGTTCCTTTCTCTCCACTTACTAGGAAATCTATTCAACACGCCCATCAATTGACTATTTCAAGCCACCGATTATCTGTTGCCGAGCAAAAACTCCCAGAAAGCAATAAAGAGGTAGAGAATGTTCTTAAGAAATTAAGGGATGAAGTCCGCCAACAGAAAACGAAACTTGATCAAGTCAATAGTCAGATTCAATCAATTGCCGAAGTTACTTTGCTTCATTGGGATGCTGAAGCAGTTGCGCAACAGTTAACCATAATTGACTTTTCATTATTTAATAAAGTAGATTTCAAAAAAGATTTTTCAGCAAAAGACAAAAAGAATTCCAAAGTGCAGGCTTGCATGGACTTCCACCGATATTTAACTAATAGTTTTGCTCACCAATTTATTTATGCAGATATGGCCCGGACGGCCGCAAACTCTTCACGTGGAGCTCAGCACCCACGAGAAAGTATTATTCCTCATGCTATC
Organism: Dentiscutata heterogama; assembly: GCA_910591775.1. Taxonomy (NCBI): domain Eukaryota; kingdom Fungi; phylum Glomeromycota; class Glomeromycetes; order Diversisporales; family Gigasporaceae; genus Dentiscutata; species Dentiscutata heterogama. The sequence goes on along the minus strand of CAJVPU010001137.1, from coordinate 4,429 downwards.
AAAGTGGCCATTTATTTATTAAATGTTCATCGTAATTTTAATAGCTTTGCTGCTTTGGTGAAAGCACTTACTTCCCCTGAAGTACGAAGGATAAGACGTTTATGGTCTAATATTCCTGCTCGTGTGAATCAATTACTTAAAGATTTATCATTATACGTGAAGAAAGATAATGATTATAAAGCTTATAGAGATATTCTCGCCCAAAAAATGGAATCTTTTCGTGGAGTTGGTCAGGGAACGATCGTTATTCCTTGGATGCAACCTCATTATGAAGAAATAAAGAGTATAAACCAATCTTATACAAGTGGAAAGTCAGGAGATTCGTCTGACTTCATCCTTTCGGCACCTGGTGCACGAAAATTAGCATCTATATTCGCTCTTCTTGAGCAATGTAAAACTAACACAGTAGCGCATGACGATGAAGAATGGAATGAAGTGCGAAAAGCTGTAACATTATCACAACGTCATAGAGATACAATTACAGTTGATGGTGTAACAGTCACATTACCTACGGATCTTTCACGTTTAGGTTGTGGTGATTTAGAGTTGCATCATTGGCTTGTATCTAGAGTCTATTTAACTAAGCAACAATTAATTGATGAGAGTATTGAGATTGAACCTTTATGCGAGAATGAACAACTTCCTTGTGAAGAAAATGATTATGAAGAGGAAGAGGAAGAAGACGATGATGATCATGGCAGTGTGGGTCAATTTGATATTGGAAGTGACGATGGTGACAATATTGAAATCGGTTCTTCATCTAAGCATGCCTTTGCAAATAATTCAACACCATCTCTTACCAAAATTTCTCAGGATAATTCAGGAGAGCAAAACAATGAAGCATTAGAATCCTTGAATAAGCCATCTTCTTCTAAGGAAATGATTTATGCTTCTAAAAATGAACAAACTACTGGTGACAGCGTGTCCACATCTGTTACACGTGAAATTCCTAAAACCGTTGAAAATGGCAAACCTGTTGGGAAATCTTTAGAAGAAACGCCATATAACTTAGAACCAGTAAAGAATGATCCTGTCACTGGTTTATCAAACGGTAAAATTGAGGGATCATCAACCGCATTCAGTTCTAAAACTGTCGCAATTCCTATTCCTCAAGTAACAAAGGAAATTCAGCCTATTTTATCACCAAAAAATCTAAACCCGAATGCACGTGAATTTATTCCTAAAAGCTTAAATTCTAGTTTATTAGCAGGTGCGGGAGATAAGATAAATGTCTCATCGAAACAATTAGAGGGGATGAATAAAAACCATAATTCTGGAAACGAGTCATTGACAAATAAGGATGATAATGATGATGATGTATTTATATATTGTCCTAATAGTGATAATGAAAATAAATTAGATGACGATAGTGAAAATAAATTAGACGAAGAATTTATCTATGAACCTAATTCGCCCAATAGCGTTAAAGATAGTAAAGAGAATGAAGAAGATCAAGACGATTTTATATATTCATTTGATAATGAATTTATTTATTCCGAAAATAGTTCTAGCGATAATAAGAAAGACAATATTGCAAAAAACGGTATTGGTAACGTTATTACTACTAAAGTCGAAAACACAGAAAATGGTGGTGTTCCGGAAGTTATTACGATCAAGTTTCATGGCAATGTTGTGAACAAAGATGCTTAATTAATATTTTCTTTTTACATTCATTTTAATTATTATATATTTGTTTAAATATTTTGGGATTTGTGTATTATGGCATATATTCGTATATAGTATATTGTCGTGCTTTTTGTTTTGTACGACAAGATTTTGGCCTTTATTTATATTTATGTATCCAATATATTGCATCTTTTTATTAAACCATTTAAGATGCTTGTTCTCTCATCCGCAGTCCAAAATCTATTATTACATTACATATGAAAATGGTGATACAGAATTTTTCAGATGTGTACTGTCATGATTGTGTAACATCTAGTGATCTATCATCGAACGTATAAAAACTCCATCACCTGTAATAGACTCGCGTTCAATCCCATTATGTCTAACCCAGTATATGTTGCAAATTGCATTTTCTGTAGAATCGCACAGCGTAAGGCACCATCGACTTGCGTTTATGAAACAAAATATTCGTAAGTTTAGTTATACCTTCAAACTTCATGTGAATTATAAAATTTACGGTTATCCCAAAAATTTACAGTTACGCCTTTTTGGACATAGGCCCTTTGTCGGAAGGGCATACTGTACGTAGTACATAAATATATCATTTGGCCAAAATATTATATTGCTTCAATTTTAATTTGTTTATTTCAATTTTAATTTACGATTTTAATTACAATTTACAATTTAACAGCTCGTAATTCCAAAAAGTTCGTTTGTGTTTTAATTTATTTTTATTCATTTTATTTATCTTCTAATTATAATTTTGAATTGGTTTAGCTCACGCTGAATTTCTACATGAGCTTTCCGATGAATATTTGGCCGATTTACTTCCGGTTGCAAAGAAAATAGCAATCGGAACTAAGGCTGAGCACTATAATATATTACAGGTAATAATATAACAATGATATTACCAGAGAGATTACTATTTAACAGTTTCTGCTTTAAAATTTTTAAAGAATAACGGAAAAGAAGCACACCAGGTAATCTTTTCTATAAAGCAATTACCTTATTAATCAAATATCCAATTTTAATTTAATATCTACAGGCAGTGGGGCATGTACATGTTCATGTTGTATGTTAATTTATTCTTTAAATAAGGATATTTTCTTCAAACTTTTCATTTCATTTGATATTTGTTTTCTTGTGTACAGATCCCGAAACCAAACCAAGAAGAAGGTCTAGGAATTAAATGGCCTACTAAAGAAGTATCACCAGATCAACTGACTCCTATTGCTCAACGAATTATTGAAGAGATTGAAAAAAATAGCCAAGAATCATCAGAAAAAATCTAGTTATTATTTGCAAACAATTCCGGAGACCGTCAAAATTTTTTAAGATATTTTTTTGTGATCTTCGAAATTTATTGTAATAAATTCACTTATTGCTATATACTCTCTAATTGACCAAACAGCATATAAGATCAGGTGTAATGTGACCATGTCTTGTATTCTGATTGATCAAAGATTTTATTTGATATGCTGTGTTACATAATCAAGTAATCCGATTGAAATTTATCAATGACCATCTCTAACAATTCTTAATATATAAATATATATTGTTGAAGCGATCTAATGTTGGCGTAAACTAGATTTGTTGTTATTGTAAAGCTATCATGCCGTTCAAAAATGGTATAATGACAAAGTGGCAGATTCGTGATCAAATTTGCTACAGAGGCATAAGTAATTTCTGGCAAGTAGCACCTAGTGTGGCAAATAGTGAGAACTTATTATTTATACAGTTATATGAGCTAATCTACTAAATAGAATTTAGTACTCCCAAAAATTTTGAAATAGTTTGGAATCGGATTATTTTTAATATGTTAAAACCGATTAAAACCGGTTCCAAACTCTAATTTGAAATGGTACGATCAGTGCTGGAAATCTTGTTCTCATGAGAACATATCTTTAAATTTGAGAACATTTGATATTCTGTAAATTCTATGAAAAAAAAATTTGAGAACATAATATTCGAAAAATATGGGTGAGTCAGTAGAAACGCACCATATTTTTTCTAAGTAAATTTTTTAAAACTTTAAGCAAGAATAACTTGACAACAACTTAATCAAATTAATAAAAATTTTTTTTAAACTAATCCTAAAAACTTGTAGAATTTATTTACTAAATTTGAATGTTTATGCTAAGTTATTTTTGTTTAAAGATTCAAAAAAATTTCATTAAAAAAATATGGTGCGATTCTACTGACTCACCCCCATATGTTCTCTATATAATATAAGTATAATAGCATAATGCCAGATGGAAATAAATAGAGCAAAGTTCCGAAATCATCCGAAAAGAAATGGATGAACATAAAAGACGAGAGAAGGTTGGGACAAAAATGCTATTAACAACCGAGTGAAATAGTGATGGCGCAAAATTCGGCGGTCCTGTGAATTTTTATCAAATCCGATTTTAAGATCAGCGTGTAACATATAGACAAAAAAAAACAATCACAAAAAACATAAATTTGCAAGGAATTAGCATTTTTGCTATTAGTAAAAGTTTCTGCACAAAATTTGATATATTCTTTCTATATACTTGTATTAATGCAAACATTAATTTTTAAACCATTGTTGTTTAATTAGTCACGGGACCGCCAAATTTTTGCGCCATCACTATTCTTAACCTTCAAAAATTTTCAGTAACACGAAATTTTGGCCAATAGATTTAATAGCATATATGTCGATTTATATCTCAACAGCCGCCAAATACAGTCAGGGAATATACCATATTTGGGGGTCCGCTAAAGCCTTGTACCCACGTGACTTTTCCTATGTAGATCAGCCAATCAAGATTATGAAATTTTG
>CAJVPU010001136.1:0-13839 GCA_910591775.1 Dentiscutata heterogama | reverse complement strand
AATGCATAAACTTTGAAGATAAACCACTAGCCAGAACGACTTGCCCAACAAAAGCAAAAATCAGATCCTTCAAAATTTAGTAGAAATAGTACAGCAAAGCTTGGCTTTGTGTTTAACAAGATTAATGTGTTGCCTAAAGATCTTGTTATAGACAGATTGGCTAAGTATGATATTATAAAGTCTGTATTCCAGAGTGAGAATAATGACTATGTTAATAATATATTGGGCTTAGTTATCTGTTATTTGTTTGGTGCAAGCTATTTTGGTTAACTAAGAAGATTTAGCTGAGATAAGTTGAGTTTGTTTGGTATATTTGTTATTAAGAGTGAACCAGCAACTGAGAAATTTAAATAGTTTATTCAATAGCCAAAGAGGAAGTATTTTATGCTTGAAGGAGATAGGAGAGTAGGTACTAGATTTTGCATTAGAGGTTAGAATTGATTTAATTGGGTTGACTTTGATATTAGCTATGTTATAAAAGAATTCAGCAGCAGAAAGGATATTAGCTAGCTCTGTTTGGCTAAATGCGATCCAAAGAGTGTTATCCATATATGCCAAAACAGAGCAGTTAGTTTCAAGTTTGCCAGTATGAAATTGTTTGAGGTTGGTAGGCCATGTAGTTGTGATCAAGTATCCAGAAAAGGATAAGTATATATAAGTTATAAGTGGATCATGATAGATTCGCCATAGCAAAGAAGTAATTGTCTGATACTATTTTGAACATAGTATGAGTGTGTCAAGCCAAGATTGATTATGACTTCATTGTGGCAATTGTTAAGTAAATTCAAAAGGATATTAATAATAGGTTGAGGAAGACATAGATGGTGGAGAGCATGTTAAAAAAGATTAAAGTTGACTAAATTATAGGCTTTCTTATATTCTGAGATAATAGCCATAATTCTTTGTAATTATAGTTTGTATTTTCAATAAGATTGTTAAGGATAAAAATTAAAATAGATGTGCTATTGTCTGGTAAGGCAACATAGTTAAAGGATAGGGTGCATGGAAAAGATAGAGTTTAGTCTATTGGTGAGTATTTTAGTATACTGTATATTTTCCTAATATGTTCAATTAGACTAATAGGTCAGGTTAGGTTTAGATTGCTATCAAATGTATTATTTTTTGGAATAGGATAGATTCTGCTATGTTTGCATAGTCAAGGTACAGAATTCTGAATAAGACACCAATTAAATAATGCAGTAAAAGCTAATATACTATAATGGCTTAGATGTTTAATCATTTTATAACTAATGCCTATAGATCTGCAGGCTTTGCCATTAGGTAGTTTTGAGATAGTTTGGAGAACTTTATCTTCAGTGATTAGTACAATGAGTGGTGTATACTAGTCAGTATTAATATGAGAGAGAGGATGATAATATTGTTGTCAGAAGTTATCAAAAAGAGCTTTTTTAATGAGTTTGTAAATAGTCTAGTTAGAAAAGTGTGTTTGGATATGATGTTTTATTTGGATTGGGTCAGTGATGAGTTGATTTGGTAGTTTAATATTGGTAAAGTAAACAGGAGGGTGATAGCAGTTAAGTATGCTATTAATTGCTTGGGTAGACTTAGAGGCAAGTGTTTTACATCTTTTTTCTGAAGCCTGGTTAATTTGTTGTCTAAGACGAAGGGAGTGTTCGAGGTGATATGCATGATATATTTGTTTCTATACAGTGTGGACAAGTTGCGACCAAGATTCAATACTATTGAGATCAAGTGAGGTAAGTGGGTAGAGATTGTATTTGGAATAGTTGTTAATAATTAGAATTTCTGAGTTGATGTGTAGAAGGTATAGTTTGGAAGGATTGTGATTTGTATTTCTACTAAGGGTTTTAATAAGATTTCCAAGTTTTTTAAACCCAAAATAGAGTGCAATACACTGTGGGCTATACTGGTGATTGTAGCTCCTCTTTCAAGAGATTTTGTTAAAAATTGTTTTGATAGCTGCTTAGATTATACTATGCTGTAGTTTATGCCAAGTAGTGTCTATACTTTCTTGGGTATCAGTAGAAAAAAAAATATGGTTTTGAATGATTAAATGTGTGATAAGCTTAGAGAATTCAAGCCATTGATCTTCAGAAGTAGCTTTGTAATCAAAAATTTGTCAGCTAATGTTAGTATGAAGGTGTGGGGGTTTGCTAAAGGTATTATGAAAGGTCCAAGCAGTAAGAAGGATTAGATAATTGCTAAGAGTACTAGTTTTGCTGTTATTCAGGTTATAAGAGAAGAAAAATTGGATATTGAATATGTTGGTTCAGATATATTCAATTCTACTAGACCTGGTATTATTAGACCAAGTAGGTTGTGTATTATTAAAATGTGTACCAATATCAAATATATTAAAACAATATAAGAAATTAATAAGTTTATATTTGGCTAAGAATCTGAATGCAGTATTCTGTGTATTGAAGTCTCCTAAGATAATAGGCTGTAGGTTAAGTTGTTGGGCTTGCAATATTCAGTTAATAACAGTATTTTGTATGTAATTGCATTTGCTAGAGTCTGTGAAAAAGAGATATACAAAGATAATATGCAATTTAATATTGCTTTTAAAGAAAACATCTAGTACAATAGCACCACCTGGATATGTAATACAGTTGTGTATGTGGGGCTTGAGAAAGTTACAGATCATGATGACAGCTACCTTTATAGAGCTATTTGAATTTGCCTAGTAATATGAATAGAGGTTATTGTTGCAAAAGAAAAGTTTGGTTTTGTTAGAAATCTTAGTCTCAGTAATGCAAATGATATCAATATTGTAGTTGATACAATAATCTTGCCAGGTTTGTCTTTTGGAGGCAATGTTGAAGCCTCTAACATTATTAGTAGCAATAGTTAAATGTAGGTTACATGAATTAGGGTGTCTCTGTTGTGGATTATGACTATATGTTTTAAGAAGAACATATCTGAACCACCATAGTAGATCTTGAAAAGGAGGTGTGAAATGGTTGACAAGTGGATAGTGTTCATAAGGTAGATATATGTGTGCTTCTGTATGCTCATTATCTTTGTCTTTAATATTAAGAATAGAGATTTTAATATAGTAGAGCGAATAATATAAAGGGTAGTCATGTAGTATATAAATAAGAAAAGAATAAGTAGTTTGAGGGTGTTTGAGTGGGGTAGTTTGTAATAAAAGAGAAATTTGTTATAGCATGTGAGTGGGTCAATAGTGCCAAGTTGTTCAGTTATTTGGGTTATAGTTTCTAATTGAGGCTATTAGTTTCATGTTCTGAGTTATCTTTAGGATTGAAGTCAGTAAGGAGTTCATTGTTATGTAAAGGAGTATATGAGAGTTAGATTGTTAAGGAAGTTGTGAGGTGTGTAGATCAAAAGAGGCTAATAATGTTGGAGATGATATCACAGAGGAAGTGTTTTCTACAGTATTCACCATATACCCGACTCATATAGTTCTACAAAAACTAGCAACTATCAGGTTATATATTAGAAAATTGTTTATGCCTAGCTTTTCTGGGTAAATGAGCTTATCTACCTGCTCACTTATATCATTCTTCTACCTGCTCACTTATATCATTCTTCTCTCTAACTACTATAGATGTATCTTTTAGAGAAATGGTGGCTGCATTTATAAAATTTGTAGAAAACGGGTTTATTAAAAAAAAGACTCACTAAGAAATAGTGAGTCTGAGATAAATGTGAGAGTTTGAAAGTTAAGATTGTGTTTAATAGTAATTATTTTTTCTGCTTCAGGGTAGGCGCGTTCTTTGTAAAATTTGGAGAGTTGTAAAAAGGATGGTTGTTGAGTTAAGGTGAGATTATAGTAAGTGATAATTCTTGCAAGAAAATCAGTGCTTATTATATAAGAAGCAATTTTTCCAATTGCTTCTTCTTTTGATAAGTTAGTTATTTGTAAGTTAGATGTAGCTTTTTGTTGATAGAGTAGAAGAAATTGGTAAAAGAAGTTATTGTAATATTTGGTTGAAGGGAGAGTAAGGTTGTTGTTGCAATACTCCTTTTCAGAATTGTTTGCAAGTTTATCAAGGAGTTTGGTTGATATAGGTTTGGAGAAGGTAGCTTTATATTTGGCATTGATATCAAAAATAGTTATATTAGTGGTAATTGGAGGTTGGTCAAGTTGTTTAGAGTACTCTTAAAAGGATTTGGCTAAGGTATCTTTAAACATTTTAGATGTGTTATGTTTGTGTTCATAGACATAGTTGAAGTTGGTCTGTTTGCAAGTAAGTATATGGTAGTTTATATAGTGGAAGCACTTGCTATGTTGGTCTTTATAGTAGTGTGGTCTTAGAAAATTGTCAAGTTTGGAAGGTAGCAGGTTTTTAAGTTGAGAAATAAATTGTTTACAGATTTGGAATTGTAAAATTGTTTTGGTATTGTCTTTTTTTAAGTAGTTCTTAAAATTGACAATTGTAAATAGGAAAAAATTCTTCGAACTATTTGTTGAAATAGTCTAGAAAGTTTTTTAGTAATAGAATGGAAAACTGTGTGTTGAAGAGATATGCTAGCAAGTTAAAGAGTAATTGGATATTGAATTTATTATCTGATTTTATAGTGAGATACTTTCTATTTTTATTGGTGCTGACTATATGAGATGATAGTTTATAGGTTTTAGGACGGAAGTTAAGATTATCAGTGAATTTGTTGTAGTCAATAGCTTGGTAAGTTTCTGAGAGATATAGATGGAGGCAAGCAAGGTTAAGGCAAAATTGTATATAATTTTTAGACTTGTATAGAGAGATTGTGATTAGAGAGGTAAAGATTTCAATATAGTTGAGTTTGGTAAAGAGAATAGTGGAAAATTTAAGAGCAATCTTTTTAAAAGTGTCTTTTAGTATATGAAATAGAATAGTAGCTTGAGTGTCAATTGTGAGATTAATTTGGTAAATAAAGTTGGTTAGAAATTCTGGTCTTTTACTAGCTATGCAACAGATAATATAGTAAAAGCTAGCTTTGAGTAGTTGTTTGTTAAGAGATGCTGTTTAAAAATAGATCAGGAGAAAAAGTTGTGAAGATGTTTTTTAAGTAAATTATATAACTCATATACAAAAAAGGTTTGGAGTTTAGTATGAAGCTTCATTTCATCTGTAATAAAAAAGTTAGCAAGCCAGTCAAAGGTTAGAGAGAGTTTAGTTTGAGCTTTAGAAGAGTCTTGAGATGTTGTAGTAGTTTGAGCAATTGAGAAATAAGAAGGTTCTATCTATATTGATAGATTGTTGTGAGTTGGGTAAAGTAGGTGATTGTTGTACAACAGTAAAGTAAGATAGTAGGGTGATTAAGGAGGCAGTGAGTTGGGAGGTAGGTTGTACTATAATGTTCTAAGAGTCAATTTTCATCATAGTTGGTTGGGTGTGTGATGAGATAATATAAGGGTTGGCAGAGGTTTTAGAAGGTTGTTGTGTAGTAGAAGATATAGAAGCTAGAAGAGTAGATGATATAGGTAATAGAGTAGAAAGGTGCTAAGGTTCTGTAGTAGAAAGTTGTAATACAGAAGTAAAAGAAGGTTGGGCCATAGTAAAAGTAAGATCTGGTTATTTAAAAAGAGATAATAGTGTTGAAACAAAGCTAGAGAGAGTTGATAGTATAGATTGTCTAGCAGGTATTTTAGGAGTTTTAGATAGTAGAGCAGTTTGAGTAGAAGGAAGTGTAATGTGTTGTTGAGGTTGGGTTGGGGCTGTTTAAAAGAGGTTGCAAAGATGTCAGAAAGTGGTATAAGAGGTTAGAGAGTATTTTGGTTGGCAAGATATGCTTTATGATAAATATTGTCTTTGTAAAAGATAGCATTTTTATGAAGATAGTGTCAGTTTTCTTGGGGTGAATATTTGCATTGAACTGGTTGTTGGCATTTTTGGCGGTCATGGGTTTCAGATTGTCTGGTATTAGTCTGATTACAAGTTGGAGATGGTGGGATAAATTCAGTAGTTTTGTTAAGTTTTTTGGTAAAGGTTTTAGTAGAGGCAGTAATTTCAAAAGGATTTTTATCGTTAAATATATAAGTATTATTATTGTTAGAAATAAAGTGAGTGTGAAATTTTTGCAAATATAGCTAATGATGGAGGTTGAGGTTGGTACTTTAAAGAAGTGGGTTTCTTTATCACTACTATGAAGATAAATAAAGCAGTTAGTAGATTTGATGTTAAATGGAATAGGTTTGCAGTATTGAGGTTGTTTTCATGAATCTAAATTCCAAAATGGTTTGGGAATTGGTTATAAAAAGTATCTAAGTCAATAGTATCAGTGACAATGTGAATAAAAGTAGGCATTTTCTTAAAAATTTAAGTTAGAACGATAATAGGGTAGCTATGGGGTGTGACAAGTAATTATAGAGTGTGACAACTAATCATAGGAGTGTAACAAATAAATATAAATGAGTGACAAATAAACACAGGGTGTGACAAATAAATACAGGGAATAACAAATAATTACAGAGTACTAGGTAATCATGGGCTGATCTTTGCGTATTACAGGTATATGTGTTATGTTAATTTGGTTGGTGCTAAAAAGTTACTCTATGTAAATTAAATAAAACCAAATTTGTTAAAGTTTTATTTTGTATTAAATTAAAAGGAAATTGATTATAGTTAGTATAATTGAGAGTAAACCACTAATATTTGAGGCACAGACAATGTGGGTTATATAGTAGGAGGTTATGTGGAAAATTTATCTAAGTGTTTTTAAGGGGGGCAAAAAACAAAAAAAAAAGTTAGAGGAGTTCTAAGTTTTTTAAATATACTTTGTTAGTTTTGGGTCTACAAGTCTGTACTATAGCTTGTTATGATGGAAGCAATGAGCTCTTTAAGTTTTCTTAGATTTGGAGAAGGGGTTTAGATAGCAGTTTTGGAGTTAATTATAAATTTAGAAAAAAAAAGCCAGAGAGCTGTTTTTTGGCAAGTTTGAAAGATTTAAAGCTAATACTTAAATATTATACTAGTTATTCTAGATATAAAACAATTTTAGTTTTTTTTTTCAGTATTAAGATGATCTCTTTGGCTATAAAGACTCTTTATTAGTAATTATTTACTATTATAATTACAATAAAGATATAACTAGCCACATATCTACTTTTTAAGTGCCTATTTAAATAGTCTGCTTACAAGTTCTATACTAGATGCTATATCTATAATCTAACTGGAAAGTTACTCATTTAAATCTTCTGATTCTAATCATTTTTAAGTATATAAAACTAACCCAGAAACTACTATCTGGTTTATTTTATTGCACATCTTAGTGTTGTACATAGCATGTCTATACTATGTAAAATATCTAATATTCAAGGTTGTACAAAATTGTCCAAGCCTATATCCGAAGTGTAAATAATCAATAAAGTGATTTAAAAAAATATATAATTATATATTTTTTTAGATGCTGAATTTATTTATAAAAAAATTAAAATAAATTATTTTAATAAAATTTTGAGTAATTTTAATTTGAAAAAATATTCAAAATTGTTCAAAATTGTTCTATGCACAACAATAGTACACTCTGCCTTAAAATTTCTATGACTTATCCTGGGTTTGCACTAACTAATTACTGGTTTGCATTTCTCTGCTGAGCAGATGCATGGCTATCCTTAAGGTTAACCTACTAGAGCTTTCTCTATCCTATTTGGGCCAATCTGGTTTTATACAATTGCTAAGGCTCTTACTTGCTATTAGGTTTTTACCTATTTAACTGCTTTTGCTCTTATAGGATTTGCTTTCTAATCCCAGTACTCATATTTTGACATTTTCTATTTCTGTTATTTCTTTATTAAACTATCTCTTACTTCCAACCAATAATCCAGAAGATTTGATCTTGGTTTGACTTTAGGTATCTAGTAATCTTGTCTCATCTTGATACATAATTTTCTAGTATATATTCTTTTTCTTGATTTAGTAGGCTAGTCCTCTAGACACACCTGGCATTTTTCTGTCTGACTGGTTTCTTGTCTAACTTTTATAATCCTGGTTTTGTTAAGTAAAACCTCTACTACTAGTTTCTTGCACTAGCTTGTCAGAGTTGATATACTTTGTAATAGTCTTACAGATTTCTAACTTTTCTAAATTGCCAATCAGGTTGGTAAATCTCTCTACTAAAGGATCTTATTGTTGTTTAGTATTTCAATCTCAGTTCTAACTTCCAAATTTAGATTTTTTTTGTAGCACTATTGAAGATTGTAGTTTCTCCTTACTCAGGTCTTTCCAAACAAATTTCAATCACCTCAGTTTCTTGGTATTTATATACTGAGGCTTCTATACTAGATAGTACAACCAAGATTACAAATTTTAGATCTAACTAATCAATAGATAATTATTACTATAATGCAAGTTTATTTTTTAAAAACATTATTTGTAGAATTCAAACTTTGAATTTGCTACTTAGTAGAGTGATGACTAGACTACTTCACTAAGCTGCCACACTCAACAATTTTAGTTTTATTATTTAAATTATGTATATATAGATACATCCTCTCTAAATACAGCACTCCTCTAAATGCATGATATAAGCTCAGGCCCATAGTGGGACTTATAGATAAATATATATTCTTTATTCTATAAGTACACACTAATTGTCTGTCCTACTTATAAAAACTCCCTCTATAAATGCATTTACATAATTACTAGCCAATTAAATTCATTATTTCAAGGCTATTAAAACTATATTGTCACGTGCTAATAGTAGTATTGCAATGTAATTAGTGTTCTCTAACTGCAGCCCTCTTTAAATACATGCTCTAGAGATAGTTCTGGCAACATGCATTTAGAAAGATCTGATTGTATATATATATTATTTTTGGCTATAAAAACTAAGGTTTTAAAGTTTTATATAGCAAATTATTCTCAAAAAAATATATTAAAAGAGATTGTATATTTGAATTCTAATATATAAAATCTCAATATACAAAATTTTGGCAACAAAATCCTAATATACAAATCTTGAAAAATTAAAATTTTAACAATATTAAAATTAGAGATGATCAAAAATTATCTAATTTTTTAAAAAGGTGGAGTTTATAATTCAGTTAAATCATAATATATAGAAAGTATATTATATAATATTATATATAATGCTTGCTCTTTGATTAGATAGTTTTGATCATTATTATTATACTAAGTTTATTCCTAAATTTATATAATGATATATATAGTTGTATAATATATTTTTATATAAAGTTATTATATATATATATCAATATAATTATTTTTTTTTATTGAAGACACAAATGTTATATCTAAAATTCAGAAAAATATTAATACATATATAGCTATTAACTATTATATTTACAAGTTCTGAAGTTATACTATATTATATCTAATTGCTAATTTATATATATATATATATATATATATAACTAATAAACTTAACAATCTTTATTTAATAACTGATAAAAATAAGGTAATCTTTAGTATAGATGGCCAGTAGAAATATTATAAGATTATAATATATAAACTAAATTTAAGCAAATTTGGGAATAATTAGAATTAGAGTAAGGGTTATAGTATAATTTATTATTAGCTTAAGGTTAGAATTAGAGTTTTTTAATACTATAATCTTATAATTTTTCTATATTGGCTATGTATACTAAAGAAAATTTGTTTAGTTTTCTAGAAAAGCATTTATCTATATTATAAACTTGACAGAGCAGTCTATATTCTATATATATATCATCTGCACTTTTAGTAACTTGTACTATAGCTTAATTTATATACTTGAAAGTTGTTTCTCTTTACAGTTATTTATTTCTGCTTTTGCAAAATTTATTCAAATTCTGGTATCTATATATTTCTTTTTTTTTAATTTAATCGACCTTTTTTCTAATTTTCAAAACTTTTAATCTAATAGCCTAAAAGATTAGATCTGCCAAATCTTCAGTTTATAGTTACTCTAATTCTAATATATACTTCTATAATATAAATATTTTTTTTTCTAGTTTGTTCTCTAGTGCCAAGTTAGTAAATTTTTTCTTTTGAGAGTTGTATCTCTATCTTGAAGATATATTGTATTTTTATTTTAAGGTTATATTGTATTCTTATATCTTTTAAGAGATCTTTGCATTTTTATTTCTAGTTCAAGTATCCATTTTTAGTTCAAGATTTTTCTATATTATTGTTAAAGTTCTGTGCTATCTTTCTACTTAGAACTTCTTAGTTTTTTTAGTTCTTTTTTAGTTTTTTATAGCTCTAAAAGATTTATCATAAATTTGCACTATCTAAACTAGTTTGTATTTCTCTATATAACTTGGTATTATACAAAAATTTCTAAAACCTTTTAGTATATAGAATGTATAATTTAACCAGAGTTACAGAATCTAAAACCCAATTAATCAATAAAATTAGTTACTATAATATACAATAATTATTCAAACTATTACTAGTAGAATTTGAAATATATATTTTAAGTTTAGAGATAACAATCTACCAACTACTCTAGATTATTACACCTATCTGCTTACTATTTTTAGTTAATTACTTCTGCAATTATTATAGATTTTGTAGACCAAATTCATATAATAACTAATTAAATTTGTTAAAATATCAATCAAATATATAAAAATACTAATCAAATTAATATTTTAATAAAATTAATATTTTTTGATCAATTTGCAATATCTTTTGTTGTAGTAATCCAATTTTAATAAATTTGGAACTATTCGAATTATCTTATTAAAAGGATTTGAATAGTACTAAATTTATCAAGATTGGATTACTCTATTAAAAGTTATCAAAGATTTATTAAAAATACTAATTTGATTGAAGCACAAATTTAATTAGTATTTTTACAAATTTGATTAGTATTTCAATAAATTTGATATATTATTATATAAATTTGATTGACAAAATCTATATACTGCATATATATATATATATATTGTTATTAAGGTAAGGTCTTATTTGTATTTTTATTGATTAATTTATATAAGTAGTTATATAGAAACTATATAAAAACTTAATTTGTACAAAAACAAATAAATATAAATTATATACAAGAATAAGTGCTTAAACTAAAAGTTTAAACTAAAAGCTTAGAGCAGTGTTATTTATCACCTGATTTTTTTTTACAGAGACATACCTATCCTCCCTTCTTCTTATTATATATTTGATCAGATTTTTATATATAATTTTTACTTTTTTTACTCCTCTCTAAGAAATTACCTGATTTTTGTCACTCTTCTAAACTAATTATCTATGACTTAAATCTACTAAAGTAGTCAAGACTTATCTAGATTTGAATAGTTAAAATATTGTTAATAAGTATACTATATCTGATTTATTTAGTAAACCAAATATCAAGTTTGATAAGTACTTGTTCTAGAGAAAGCCAAGTATTGGATCCAGAGTGTAGTTGGTTAGTAAAGCTACAAGAGTAGTTATAAATATATTTAGTTTTGCTTCTTTTATTTGTAGAGCTTGAAAACAAATTAGATATTATATTAAAATTAAATTAGAGAAAATTTAATACACTTTTTTTTAATAAGAAAAGTTAGCATAGTAGAAAATCTATATTTTATAATATAGTTGTTTAAAGATTTGAAAAGTATTTATATAATAAATTAAAAAATATTTGAGTAAAAAATATCAAAGAGGTTTAAAGCTTGGATAAGAAGTATTAGTATAAGATCTTTAAGTGTGAAGTAAAAAGAGTAAAAGTAAAAAGATAAAGGTAAAGAATTAAAAGAAAAGTGTAAAAAGATAATATATATAAGGTTGCATTGTAGAAAAATCAAGGTTGAAGTTAAAGATAATATCAGATATTAATAAGTAAATAGTTTGAATAAAAAAAGTATTATTGAAGCAGATATATTAGTAAGAAGGAATATCTAAGTAGTTGCAAAAAAAGCAATTGTGAGATATAAAAATAAGAAAGTAAATAGAGTAGAAGTATGCATATATTGATAAAATATTAAAGAGTATTTTGATTTTGAAGAATTTTAAATAATTTAGTTTAGGGTTAGTAAAATTATATAGAATTTTTTAATTGTTATTAAAGTATAACTAAGAAGTTTTCAGTTAATTAAGTAGAAAAAGTATAACTATTCTTGAATACAGTGTTGTAAAAACTATAGAGCAGTAATGTATACTTTGCTAATTGTTTTAATAAATTGTTTAGTAGGCTTTTAATAGAATATTCTTTCTATAGTAATAGATTATTTTTTAAACTATAAGCAATTTTAGACAAATTTGCCTGAAAAATTGCTATAAATTTGTTTATAAATTACTTTTTTTTAAAATTTAAAATATTTAAATAAAATTTTTTTAATTTTTTTTTTTTTTTTTTTAAGGTGAAGCCTTGCTCATATCTTTATTAGCAATTTATTTGAGTAATTATAATAAAAACCTAATTTGTATAGAACAAATAATATAAACTACATGCAAGAATGAGAGCTTAGACTAATTATCTGCAACCTAAACCTACTAGAGTGGTTAAGACTCACCTAGATTTTATAGTTAGTATATGATTTGTAGAAAAACTGTATTGAATCCACAGGGTGGGCCATTGATTAAATTTGTATTAAGCCTGTCCTTTTGGTGGGTATTTAGTATTACTATCATCTATATAAAGTTGGTTTGGTAGTCCATACAAGCAATTGTATGTAAATTCTCTGCATTGTTGCCTAGTTCTGTGATTGGGCTGTATTTGTACTGGTGTTATTTGGTTGTGTGTTGGGATTTTATTTAGTTTCTTCCAATTTGCAAACTTTTCACAATAGGGTTTCCAGATTTGCTCATAGATCTTATTAGAGATGTTTAATAGTATCAATACAAGAACAGTGGCTGCTTCCTTGTATTGTATATTCTCTGCTAGCATGGCTTGTATAAGATTAGCTAAGATAAATCTTTTAAGGTTATTAATAGTGAATACCTTTGTGTAGTTGATGAGTTAGGGTATTTGAATGATAGGTAAAATTTAATAAGGCTTATGATTGCCTTTTGTTGTATTAGAGTTAGATTTGATAGATCTTTGTATACTATTTCTGTGATCGAGGTGTATATGATACTAATAAGCACTTGGGGCTAGAGCATGTAAGCCAGTGCATTGGTGAGTCTGGGGTGCTGCATGAGAAGCAGTTAGAGGCTTGGTATATTCTAAGCATTATGTAGTGAAAGTGTGAGTATGTAGGCAAATCACCTAGCATATTTTTAACTCTGAATGCTTTTATTTAGTTCAGCTTGGGAGATGTAATACTAGATGTTACTTTTTGGTTGTTGTTGATATATAGCCATGTGGAGTTCCAGTCAAAGTCTTGGGTATATTCTTCCTATTTAGTGTTACATTTTTGTGATGACTACATTGCAATAGTTCTAGCTCTACAAATATTTTTAACAAATTGTCTAGTAGGTTTTTCGATGTAGTGCTCTTTTTACAGAATAACTGCATTTGGGTTGTATATACTAGTATGGTTGAACTGAAGTGTGTATATTGAGGAATGTTGATGTTTTTTGGCTAGTAAGTTTGCAGCATTATTGAATAAATCATTTGTGTGTGCTTGTACTTTGTGAAAGATGAGTTGTATATTAAAGGCTCTGATAGCATTGAGAAGTGAATGCCAGATTGGCCAGTATTTAAATTTGAAATACTTTGAAGAATTTGTTACAGTGTTCCATAATTTGGTATATTTGGCAATAAGTGACTGTGAGTTTGTAAATATATTAAACATGGAGTTGCAAGGTACTGTAAAGATGGCTGACAGGATGGCTATCAGCTCTGCTTTATATAAAAATGGCCAGTTTGTGATTTTGGCTGTGAATTGATTAGTGATTTGGTTGTTGTGTACTTGTACCCAACCTATTCCTATAGAGCAGTTGGTAGAACCTATTTCTGCTACTGATCCATCTGTATAGAAGGTAAATATTTGTATATTTGAGTTGCTTAGTGTATTTTGAGTTA
>CAJVPU010001135.1:0-13839 GCA_910591775.1 Dentiscutata heterogama | reverse complement strand
AAGATATTTAAGCTTAAAGTCAAGAAAACTTTTACTTAGAAAAAATTTGTCCCTTTTCTATTGACTCCCCCCCATATAATGATTCAAATAATATAATAATTCAAATCATAATATAGTGATTCAAATCATAATATGGTGATTTAAATTATAATAATGACACACTATTCCAAGTAATTTAAAGTCTAATTCGAGTCTATATATTAACAATCAGTGATGTAATTATATATATTATACTAAAAAAATCAATAAATATGAAATTCAATCTTTAAACTTAACCTTTGCTTTATTACCCTAAATAAGACAAGCACAAATAGATATTATTATATGTATTAATTAGAAAATTCAGTGAAGAAGGAGAGGTTTAGTATTAGAAAGATAGAGTATAGCATAAGAATAAAAAGCAGGTGTATAAATACAAACTTTAAGTATTTTGAGTATATAAAACGCAATACTATTAGAATGTGGGACATAATGTATAATAAAATCATGATTAGCATGATTAATAAGAGACATCAGACAATCAAAAAATGGGAACTCTCATAGCAAAACAAACTAGTGGACAAAAAAAATTTTTTTAAAAAAACTCAATTTCTCGAAGAATTGAAGTATTAGAAATGCAATTTTTATAAAATTACAAAATCAAAATTTTTTGCCCACTGGTTTGTTTTCTGTGGGGTCCCCAAATAAAAAAATAAAAAAAAATAAATAAGAAAAAAAAATAAAAAATAAAAAATAAAAAAAAATAAAAAATAAAAAATAAAATATTAATTTTATATAAGTAATTAGTAGATCCAAAATTTTTTGTTAAATTAGTAACTCAAGTATGATTCATATTTATTTTTTTAAAATAGCAGAAATTAATTTTCACATTCATAAAACATGATCTTTTTATTTACAAAGTATATGGAGGAAGAGGATACTGATATATTCGCATATTATAGAGAGGGGGGATACGTATTATTTCACCGACAATCACTTCACAGACAACTTAGTTCACCGACAATCAATTCACAGACAAGTTTATTTCACTGACAATTATTTCACTAACAGCTCATTTCACTGACAAGTATTTTTTATAAATTACACTAATCTTAGCTCTAATTCTAACCTGATACTAACAACAATGACCAGAATTATTTTGTTGGCAAAATGTTGTCGGTGAAATAATTGTTGGTGAAATGAACTTGTCGGTTAATTAATTGTCGGTGAACTAAGCTGTCAGTAAAGTGATTGTCGGCAAAATGCACACCACCCAGAGAGAGATACCTTTGCAAATTATACAGAAAATTCTTTTACAAATCATCTAAAAAATTCTCACAAACCATACAGAAAATACTTTTACAAGTTATATAGAAAGTTTATTCAAAAATAATATGGAAAATTTATTCACCAATAATATGAAAATTTTATTTATATACAATATGGAAAATTCATTCATATATATATATATATATATTCTTTGATAACCATGTACTAATTTATTAGACATTTGTTACTTATACAATTAACTATTTAACTATCTATTAAACTAGTACCTAGCTGCTTATAAAAAGTGCCCAAGTATGGTTATCACACTGTTGTTGGCCAACTGACCCCGTATATAGTGCTAACTATATTTAAAGATCTGCTAAAACTAGATGCTCAGCTATCTATAAATTGAATTCTAAGTTATTTATCTTTTATTTTGACCACCATCTCAGGGGGAGTGAATTTGTGATCTGTAACCATATTGTCTCTTTTGCTATTTTATAAACCTCTACCAGACACTCTTTAACTCTTGTTAGCAAAGACTTTTTTTAGTTTTTTTTTTCTTTGTCTAAGGAAGTTTCTAAAATCTTATGTCTTTTGTTTGAGGAGTTCTCATATATCTGGTCCTTAGTATATGGACCTGAACTTGATAAGACTGGTCTTCCAGAAACTTCTGTTATTGTATTCTTCTCTAATACTTTCTTGGCCTTTCTTTCTTGCTTTCCCAACTTGGATATTCTGCTTATTCTCATACTTTTTTTTCATGCTACAAACTTTTCACATCTTTCTCTTCAAACTACTTTGTAGAAATACTCTTATATAGTATATACCAAGGCTTTGAAGCACTGTCGACTTGAACTATATCTCTTATTCATCTCGCATAGCCAAAGAAAGTCTGTCTGCTGAACTAGACCTAATATAAGCCTTTTTCTTGCATCTTGTTTTGCTTGGTAAGTGTTACTGTATATTATATTTCTAAGATCTGATAGTGTGTATTTGAATCTTGTTTTCTCTTCAAGTATAGCCCAGGCTGTTGCTAATGCCTGCTTTTTGATCTCTATCTATATCTCTGCTAAGTTTTTATATTCGAAAAGGTGGTTTATATCTTCGATTTTATCTTCTTTGCAAAGTATGCAGTTTGCTGAAGCATAAATATCTGGCTTGTGTTGATGTAGTATACTTAATGTAAAAAGTATTCAGAAAAGACTCTTCAATTAAATAACCAATTTACTGCTGCTTATTAGTAACCTGCATCTTTGCTCTCTGAGTTCTATTAGTTTTTTCTAGCACAAGGACCACATTATACTGTTTCTTTCTTTTATTTGTCATAAGGGTTCAGAATTTTTTGACAAATACCATTTACTTTCTATAAGCCTTTTTTTTTATCTTGAGTATAAAGCTATATAGAGGATGTTTAATATTCTTGTTTAATTAAACTATATCGAAATTCTAATATGGCCTGATTGTACTTGGCCACCTTCACATTTCATCTAGAAAGGCTCTCTCTTTTGTAATACTGTCTGCCTTTTTATTCTATTTTATACCTGAATATGCTTTCACTTTTACTAGTTTTAGATTAATTTACTTGAATTGAACTGTCTCTATTATTTTGTCCAGTAGTGTTCTGTTTTGCTTTTTTAGAGTTTTACTGAACACTTTTTCTCTAAGTACACTCTTTACTGCTGAAATTGCTACTACACTATCTGATTTAATTTCAACTAATACATCTGTGGTCTTGTTGATGAGAGCCAATCTCCCACTCTTACTTTGCCTGTAAAAAATATTCCTTTTTCATTTCTCTTGTGTATGAGATTAGTTTTTGTTCCATCAAGTAGTAAGGCTGTGATGTTTGCTGGCAGGTTGAGATTCTTTATATACTCGATATTTTCTGTTTCTAAATCTCCCGCACTTTTAAGAGGGCTCTCTATTGTGTAACTTTTCTTCTTATTAGAGTGACTGTAAGTTTCTAGTGTGATTTTTAAATATATACCATTGTTGATTCTTGTTACATGTTCTATTTTTCCTAGTACTTTGTCTTGGTTTAGTTCCAACATACAGTTGTTTTCTTTGCCCTTCTTGTTAAGTTCACAGCCTTGATAATATTTTACTAGAGTATCACTTTTGGTTAGATCAGCTTCTACCCAATGTTCAACCAGTATCTTGCTATGTTTCTTCTTTTGTACTTATCCAATTGAAATTTGCTCTTCTTTTTTTTCAAACAAGACCCAATCTTTTTTCCTTTTATCTGGATAGATATTAAATTTATTCATATATAATATGAAAAATTCATTCATATATAATATGGAAAATTCATTTATATGTAATATAGAAAATCTATTTACAATTTATCTATTCTCAAATTATATAGACAATATGTTGATAAATAATATAATGCAAATAAATATCCTAGCTATTGATAAAGGCACTGGAGCAGAAAAGGCAACAGATAAAGGCATTAGAGTGAATAAAAGAATTAGAGCAGATAAAGGCATTGGAGCAGATAAAGGCATTGAAGCAAGTGAAGGCACTGGAGTAGATGAAGGCACTGAAGTGAGTTAAAATAAAGCTTTTTTTTCATCACTAATTATTATTTAACTGTTGTGGATTTTTGTATTTTATTCTTATCGATTGTACTGAATCAGACATTAATTCTTACAAAGCAATTCAAGACACTGCAAATCTTGTTAATATAGATAATGAAAATCTGTGCAAGATAAATCAAAATTTAAAAAGACAATAGGATTTTTTTTGCAATATAATAACATTATAATATTAATAAAAATATTTATATTTTTAGATTCTTTCTTGGGATTCATTGCCAGATTTTTTGCAAGCTATTTTTTCTATGAATTATAGCTACATAATCTGGAATATAATAAAATTGTTACCATATTATACTCATAAGGGTTTTGAAGTACAACAATTTGAAGCTAATATATTCATTAATTTTTCAACTGTAGAAGAAATAAAAGTATAGTTTGCAGCTTTTGAAGAATGCTTGAAAACAACAATACTACAAACTAAGGAATATAAAGTCAAAGGCAAACAAGTTATTTTTCAAAAATCAAGACATTGTATTCATAGTCAAATTGTTAGAAAAAATCAAGATGACCCTAAAAGAAAGAATCCAGAATCTGCACATAATAGAAATACAGGTTGTTTAATAATCTTGTATTTGCAATTAGAATATTGGCATTTAAATACTAGCCATCCTTTGAAGGTTAATATTTGTTTTAAGCATAATCAACAAAAAACTTAGCCGAAAACACAGAAGAGTTTAAAGCCAGCACTAATCATGCTGAAGAAAAGGACACAGCAAAAGAAGCAAATAGTCTTCAAGATAAAAATAAAGAAAGCATTGACCTCAATTATACTCAAACAGCAGAAGCAAAAACCTTATCAGACCAATCTTCAGAACAGCTTTCAAGAGATGAACTCACTCTAAATAATCTAGCAGAAGCCTACAAAGGGCAAACAACAACAAAGACCCCACACAAAAATACAATAACAGAAATGGATGAAGAAGGCTTCACTACTGTAATGAATAAAAAGAAGCAAAAAAGATTTAACAACACTAAATCAAAACAAGAGAGCTCAAGACCATCTCCATACAAGAAAGTCAGAGGCACTTCCTCGACTTTACAATAAAACAACATTCTTTTCTTCATGACAGTAAACAAAAAAGTTTACATAGGCACCCTGAATGTAAAGGGGCTAAACAACCAAGAAAAACAACGAAAAACATTAACTTTACTAAAATCATACAAGCTAGACATAATTCTTTTACAAGAAACAACAATGGCCTTTTGATTCAGTATGGGCAGATAAGAGAAATATAAAACTACAAGACATACATATCTCTTGTGGAGGAAGAATTATCTCATTAAATATCTTATATAAAAACCTTTTCTTTCAAATCACAAATATTTATGCGCCTCCAAATACCAAAGACAGGAATGACTTTTTTGAAAGATAGTCTCCTCACTTAGACGAGGATAAAATCAATATCATAGCAGGAGACTTCAACACTAATTTGGACCCAATAACAAACCGAATAAGTCAGGCTCCAGCTCAAAATGACCCACAAGAGTACAACTAAAAAGGTTAACAAACAACTTTATTGACTCAGTTACCCCAAAAAAAGAAAAATCATTCCTTACATTCTTTCAAAATACGCGGAACAACCAAACAATGGCAACTCGACTAGATTATATATTTATTGATGAGAATCATGGAAATTTTATTGAAAAAACCGAAACTCTATTTGGCAACTCAGACCATCTACTAGTCAAATGCACCTTAAACCTGAACAAAGAGACAAGAAAACAAACATCTTGAAGGTTTGACAAAAACTGTTTCAAAAACAAATTAATTGAAAAAGAGATCGCCGATGAGATCAAAACAATCAACTTAGCCACTGAATGGGATTGGCACAAAATATGCATCCAATCAATCATTAGAGCCTTCAGAAAACCCAGAGATCCAGAGAATAGAATAACTAACCTAAACAAGAAAATAACTAAGCTAAAGGAAATTCTGGCAAAAGACCCAGAACAGATTCACCTATATAGCACAATTGATGATCTTAACCTACAAATTCAAGAAGAACTTTTGCTTTTAGCAGACAGATGGCAAACACGTTCAAAAGCAAGCTAGATTGAACAAGGAGAGAAATTAACTAAATACTTTTTTTCAAGATTCAAAGCCTGATCCAACTCTTCAGCACTCAAAAATATTGCAATTCAAGGGGTCCAGCACAACCTGGTGATAATCAAGTCTTACAATATATTAAAGAACAATACACAGAGATTTATAAAAAAGAGAACATAAACTTAGAGGCAGCAAATATACTAACAAACTTTCTCCCAACCATCTTACAACAAGATAATAAGGCCTTATCACAGGAGATTACAAAAGAAGAAATAATAGAAACTATCAGAAATCTCCCTAATAATAAATCATCAGGTATAGATGGTCTTATATATGAGTTTTACAAACAAACAGAAGAATACATTGTGCCAGCTCTAGAAATCATATTTAATCAAATTCTCAACTTGGGCATTTTACCCAAGTCATGGCACAAAAATCTAATAACACTTATCCCAAAGAAGACTTCAAATCTAGATAATATAGATAACTGGAGACCCATCTTACTAGTAAATTGCAATGCTAAAATCTTCATGATGATCATTACCACCAGGCTAAATAGAATTTGTGCCTCAATAATCCCAACACAACAACAAAGTTTCGTCACCAAATGATCAATTACAGATGACACTCTTGATGTTCTCACCACAATGAGAGATCAGAAGGACACCACCAAACAACACTGGCTTCTACTAGTAGACCAACAAAAAGCATTTGATCAAGTGAACCATGATTTCTTACAATTAGTACTTGAAAAAATAAACTTTAATCTAAAATTTAGAAAATTAATCAAGAACCTATTTAACAATCAGGTGGCACATATTTTTGAATCAGATCTACTTTCAGAACCATTTAGAGTTAAAAGAGGAGTCAGACAAGGGGATCCTCTTTCCCCTTTACTATATGTTTTAGCTTTTGAACCAATGTTACAAGCAATTGACAAAAATATACAGGGCATTCCCTCTCAAAGTTTGGCCTTCAAATCAGTCGCATATGCTGATGATCTAACCATAGGTGTGGGAAGTCTATCAGACTGGATAGAAATACAAAACTTATTCAACTTGTACGAAAAAGCCTCAAACGCAAGAATAAATAAGCAAAAAACAAAAGTAATCCCACTAACAACAATAGCAAGAAGGGCAAACCTCCCAGACATAGACAATTATAAAATCGTTGAAGAACAAGATGCCTTCACACTACTGGGATATGAAATATACCCAAACGGGCAACCTAAAAAAGACCTATGGCCGTCCACAATTACAAAACTCAAAAACTCACTAAACAACTTTGCCTCAAGGAACCTCTCCTTTAAAGGAAGAATTCTAATTGCAAACTCTTTAATAATTTCTCAGATTTGGTACACAGCCTATATCCCCCCCGAACAAAAAACAGGTTTCAGAAATAAACTTCCTAATAACACACTGGGTTAAAGGATCTTCAAGAATACTTCCCAGATACGCAACTTTCCAACTCTCATACGAACAAGGAGGTCTCCAAGCTCCAATTATAGAAAATATGCTAGAAGCCAGAATGCTATCAGTATTAATCAAACTTCTTTCAAAAAACACACTATGGGCAAAAATAGAACAGAAAAGATTATTAGAAACATTACAATCTAAAAGAAATATTACAATATTACAAGCCTTAACAATGCACCCAATTAGAACCAAGGCCTGGCCCACAGAATAGAAACCATATATAATGACATGGAAAAAGGCAAAAAGCACGATATCCTCTAACACAACTTGGCCTTGGCATCTAGAAGTAATTTCGCTAGGAGAGAAAAAAGGAGATGAATTTTGCATCAAAAATATAGTAAACTTCTTAAGAGAATCCACATATTTAACCTCTCCCACTTATATTCTGACCAACAGCACACCAACTAAATGGACTTTTTGTAAAAGGATAGACAACAAAAAAAGGATATTCTGTGGCGACTCTCATACAAAGCCTTACCTCTAGGCTACAAACTACGGTATATATCTCCGCTTGAATTGGGAACTGTTCCTGGTGCGAAAATGAGCTACAAACCCCAGAGCATTTTGCTATGGAGTGCAAAGTTAGCAAAACTATTTGGAAGGAAGCCTACAAATTCCTTAGAATACAACCAACTCCAGAAATCCCAAGCACCATAGAAGACATTCTTACAAAATCTAACATTACACAAAAACGATATCATACAACAGTGCAGTGGTTAAATATAATCACGATCTATGAAATTTGGTGCCGATATACCAACACCAAGTGGGGAGAAAACAATAACCCATTAACCACCATGGTTACAATTATTAACAACAGAATTGCAAGAGAAATTAAGACGTTAAGTCTTAATTTTTCTACAAACTATATAAATAGAAAAATTTGTAAATATTTGATCTGTAAATAGTGTAATTATTAATTAGCTAAAATAAAAAGTGCGCCACACGCGCCCCAGATGCTATAACTTTTTAGCCTGGGAAAATTAAAAAAAAAATAAAAAAATAAAGTTGTGATTATATTGTAGCATATTTAAATAGTTAAAATTGTAATAAATACCTGAATTGAACCACTAAGTACATGACTCTTTATCAATTTATCAAGTTCATTAAAAGTTTCATAACCATGAACATTACAGGTTGAACAAAGTCCACCCAAATTTTCATGATACACAAAGCAATTTCCTTGTAAATATCTATAAAAAGAAGTTCATTTAACACCATTGGGAAATGTTTCATAAAATTTGCTTCATAAAACTTGCTTAGTGTTTTTCAAATAGTGAACAGGTTGGTTAGTATTGCTATCTGTTTTGTATAAACTCATAATTACAATGGCTTTATCCTGAAAATATTTTCCAAGTTGCTCTTTTTTTTTGTCCATTTTTTCATGTCTTATAATAGGTTTTTCCCATTGGTAGCCACCTGGCCCATAATTTTGTGCAAAATGACATGCATAAGTTATTGTGTCTATAGATACCTGTTTTATAAAATAATTCAGTTAGTACAATATTATATAAAATATTGTTTATATATACGAAAATTATTTTAAAAATGGATAAAAAACTTACTTTTAAATTTGCTTGAATTTCACTATAAATAAATTTGTTTGCAACTATAAAAAGAATTCGTTGTATTCTATTTGGTCCTCTATGATTATTGTCTAGACATCTTGAATTGCCATCTATAATCTTGAACTGTCATTTTGATAATCAGAAGGAATAGGTTGAAAAAATTTTAATTGGTACAAGCTTTTTAATATTGTTCTATCATAATCCGGATTTTTTGATTTAGTCCAAAATTCAAACTAAAAAATAAAATAAAAAAAAATTAGCTCGATTTTAACCCCCAAAATATATAATAGTAGAACTAAATTTATATCTGATTGTTCTTTAGAATAAAGTGTAATGTCAATACAGCCACAGTGATTAAGCAATGCTTTTTAAGCTCGAAATTCTCTTTCTGAAATAGTTTGTTCTTCAGAATAGAGTTCTTTCAACTTTTGATGCAATTCAATGATATTATTTTGTTTACTCCAATTAATAAAAAATTCATACCAATTAATACCAGGTAATAATCATCGTTTTAAATAATATTGAAACACTTTTTCAAATATTTCATTATACCAATCTAATGAAGTGCATGATGGAATTTGTATTTTTTTAATAATTTCACATGTAATTTTATATGTTAATCCAAAAAGTTCTAACCCACTATACTGAGATAAAACTCCAATTTGCTGCCAAACCATATTTGGATTAGTGTTTTGAAATATTGCAATTTCTTGAGTCACTTGATATATTCGAACTATAGCCTTGTTATCTTCAAACTCTTGAATGAATAATGATCTACTTTTTTTATAATTCCAAATAAATGATGACTTATATTCTTCTCCACCGTAATTCCATTCAGAATTTTTTGATTTACCAATACCAAAAATTAACAGATTTATTTTGTCAAGTTTGAAAGAAAAAGGATGAAAAGTAATATCAAAAAGTAATTGATTTGAAATTATATATTGATCAAAACCCATTACTAAAGGTCTTGCATATTTAGTTTCTACAGCAAATATACATTGATAAACAGATATTATTGCCATAGTTGAACTTTCACATATATCACTATAAATTCCATCTGATTGACAAATATAACCAGGCTTAAAATTATTATTTTCTTGAACTTCTGCAACTATAAAATCTTTGTTATTAATAGTTGTAAGAGTTTTCATTCCAATATGTATAGGATAAAGAAATAAGCAAGATGAAGTATTATCTGGATGTGAAAGCCACCAATTTCGTGAAAAAGATCCAAAGTGTAATTATTGATCAATATTCCCAGAAGAAATAAGTATAACTAAATATTTTTTGTGTTTTGATATTTTTTTTTATCAAAGAAATATATAGATTCTAAAACTCATAAAAAAGTATTACTTTTACTATCCCCATATTAATTTATTGTTAATCATATGTCGATCACTGATTGGTATGCAGATCACGAATTAAGAGAAATCTTGACAACCTGCAAAATTACTTTAGCAACAAAAAATACTAACAAATAAAAAGATGACATTGGGAAAGTATAAATATTGACAGCAGTGCTTCACCACCACCCAGGACCTCCAAATAGTGTTAATTTCTCTGTGATGTCTTCTGGTAATTCCTCTTCATCTAGTAATTCTCCTTCACCTGGCAATTCCCCATTGCCTGGTAATTTCCCATTGCCTAGAAATTTCCCATCATCTAGAAATTCCCCATCACCTAGAAATTTCTCTGCGAAATCTCTTGGTAATTCTCCTGCCCCCAAAAAAATCTGGTAATACTGCTGCTGCATCTAGCTCTAAAAAATCTGGTAATGTGCATACATACATCTACAAAAAATTCTGAAAATGCCACTGCTTCTGAATCAAGATCTGGTAATGCATTTACTATAATTCTAATAACTATTTCTTGTAGTGACTGGTACAATCTGATTTTTTTTTTTGTTATAAATCATGAAGTGGTTATCACAAATAATAATGCTGGTAATGCCAATAAAGGCAAATATATAATTATATAATATAGTATAATAATATAAGATAACATCATGTTGGTACTGTGACAATTTTTTTGATCAGAGAATGCCACAAAGTAGCATTTTCTGAATTATCAAAAAAATTATCACGTACCAGTGTGATGTATCTCAGAATTATCATGCTATATTGGTATTATAGTATAGCATTCATTGATCACAAATTATACTATTTATGTTTTTTTAAAAACCTCTTTAATTTATATAGTGCAATAAAATATAAGTATGAATGATATATGCATTATGTAAAATAACAAGCATGAATGACAAAATAAAAAGAAAGTGATTTATAACATAAATGGTACAATACTCATAATCAATAGTGGCCATACTATAATATATTATATTGTATCAATGATATTTTCGCATTACCAATATTTGATTTATTTTAATCTTTTACATTGGTGCTTATTATTTATTTATTTTACAATTTAGAATCTACCGAGTATGATCCCAATAGTCATATCATTAAGTCTATTAAACCATGTTATAGTAAAGGTTGTTCAAATTATAAAAGTGGTTCTAGAACTAGCAAAAAGTAAAAAATTAAATAATTGTTTTTTATATATTTAATTATAATATTTAAATGTATAATATTCTGCATAATAAATAAAAATAATATATTTTATTGAAATTGTATATTATAAATATTGTTTTTATATATGGAGTATACATATTCACCAAAAATTGGTAACATAACAAGATATAAAAAATAAAATATTAGCCTATTATAATATCCTGATATCCATCTTTAATTAACCAGATATTTGTCTTTAATATCCCAATATTCATCTTTAATTAACCTGATATTCATCTTTGATTAACCCAATATTCATATTTAATTAATCTGATATTCATCTTGATATCCTGATATTCTTCTTTTACTATCCTGATATTCATCTTTGATATTCCAATATTTTTCTTTTACTATCCCGATATTCACCTTTAATTATCCCGATATTCTATAAAATGAATTATATAAAATAAATTAAGAATTGCTATTGGGGTATTAATAAATACACTTTATTTATTTTATATTTATCTTATATGATGTACTGATATCCATCCTTTATGTTACCATACTTCCACCAAAAAACTGTAGCAAATCAGATTAAAAGTGGATACATAATGGATTGATATCAGGACATAAAGAGATGCCCTTTATTTAGCTGATATATATTTTGAATAAACCAATATTCATCTTTTATATTTTCAATATATGCAGCAAAATGGATATATAATTATCATATAAAAGATTGATATCAGGATATTAATAGATACTCTTTATTTATTTTATATTTATTTTATATATGATGTACCGATATCCATCCTTTATGTTACCATACATCTGCCAAAAAACTGTAGCAAACCAGATTAAAAGTAGATATATAACAGATAGATATCAGGATAATAAAGAGATCCTGATATATATCCTTTAGATATTTATTGAACCTGTATATATTTAAATTATTTTTTTTTCAGTGTTAAGGTGACCCTTTGGCCTGGGAACTCTTTATTAGTAATCATTTATTATTATAGTTACAATAAAGATACAACTAGCCACATGTGCATCTTTTGAGTATCTATTTTAAGTAGTTTGCTTGCAGGTTCTATACCTGATATTATACCTATAACCCAACTAGGGAGTTACCCATTTAAACCTTTTGATTTTAACTATTCTTAAATATATTATACTAACTAGAGAACTTCCAATAGCCCATTCTACTAGATTACACATCCTGCCTTAGAACTTCCTGCAGCTTATCCTGGACTAATTACTAGCTTGCATTCCTCTGTTAAGCAGATGTACAGGCTATCTTTGAAGTAAATTTACCAGAGCTTTCTCTATCCCATTTGGGCTAACCTGGTTTTGCATAGTTGCCAAGACTCCCACTTGCAGTTGGGATTATTTCTATTTAACTGCTTTTGCCTTTATAAGGTTCACTTCTAATTTCAGTACCCACATTCAGACCTTTTCTTTTTCTGCAATTTTTTTATTAGTCCATTTCTTGCTTTCAACTAGTGACCCAAAAGATTTGACCTTGGCTTGGTATTAGGTGCCAGTGCTCTCATCTTGTCTTAGTACATAATTTCTTAGTATATATTCTTTTTCTCCAATTCGGTAGGCTGGTTCTTTGGATACATCTGGTATTTTTCTGTCAGTCACCTAACTTCTATAACCTCTAGTCTTGGTGGGTAGGGCCTCATTACTGGTTTCCCATCTCAGTTGGCCAGGGTTGGTGTACTTTGTAATGCCTCACAGATTTTTAACTTCCTAAATTGGCAATCAGATTGGTAAATCCTTCTACTAAAAGATCTTATTGTTGTTCAGTTCTCTAATCTTGGTTCTAACTTCCAAATTTAGATCTTTTCTGTGGTACTGTCAAAGATCATGGCTACTTCTTACTTGGGTCTTCCCAAACAGGTTTCAATTATCTTAGTTTCTCGGCCTTTTACACACCAAAGCTCTCATATAAATATAGTGTTACCAAAATTACAGATTCTAGGACCCAACTGATCAGATAATTGTTACTATAATACAGGCTTATTTTCAAAATCATTATCCATAAAATTCAAACTTTGGTCCTGCTGTTTGGTGGGGTGATGACTAAACCACTTCACTAAGCCACCACATCTTTATATTTAAAATTTTACCAATAGTAATACTTTACAGAAACTAGCTATTTTTTTCAATAAAACCAAGATAATCTTAAAGATATTAATACAATCATTAAATTTATATCATATAATAATTTTATAATAATCTTGTAATAATTTTATAATAATTTTGCTATATAAATATTGTAAAATAATTTTAAAATTATTTTATAATTATTTTATAATAATTTTATAATGATTTTATAATGATTTTATAATATAATTATTTTAAAATAATTTTAAAATT
>CAJVPU010001134.1:0-13843 GCA_910591775.1 Dentiscutata heterogama | reverse complement strand
TAATTTTGTGCTGGTTGAGTTGTTGTTTAATATGCACTCTGTTTTTTAACAGTTTAATAATTGGGTTGATTGAGTGTCCATTTGTTTCTAAAGGTATTGGGTAGGGGTTGGCGGAACGAGTAAATTGGATGTTAAGGGAATGGATATTGTTAATTAGATGTGCGGTGAAGGTTTTAAATTCTTTATGTGTAAACTGTGGGGGTTCGGTTAGAATCGACCGGTTTGTAAAGGCATCATTTTGTAGTTGTTGCAGTCGTATTAGGAATGTTGGCATTGAATTTGTTGGGTTGAGCATATTATTTAAGGTGGTAATATGGTGTGCTTGTTGAAGTTGTTCTGGGTTTATTAGACTGTATATGTTGGGGTGGAATAGGATTGAGTTGGGCATGCTACGAGCAAAGAGTGCTTTTTGTTTTACAATGTTGCTACAACGGCGTGAAATGTATTGACAGTTTATGGGCGTAAGGTAAGTGTTGGATAGCTGGTATCTTAGTCTTGCCATTAGAACTGAGTTGATGATATAGATAGCTTGTTTTTCTGTAATTTTAGCGTATTTTAGTTTGTTGAGTTCTTGGATGAAGTCATGTTTGATCTTTTTAATTGCATATTTATTGTCTATAGTATGGTCTATGAATGTGCCAAGGAATCTAAAGGGCTGTTTATGTGGTAAGTTGTATATTGGTTGGTTCTGGAAAGTAATCGGTTGTGTGTCTTCATGGTTATTGTGAAACAGTATGGACTTATGTGGGTTGACTGTGATGTTTGCCATTTGGTAGAATGATGATGCTATTGTGAGTGTCTGTTGTAGGCTCGTGCGGTTGGGTGATATCCAGGTTGTGTCGTCCATATAGGCGACAACTGATACTGAAGTTGATAGGGTTGAGTTTGGTTTATGAGAGTTCGAGGTTAAGGTGTATCCTGGTGCTTCGGTTGAAATACGTCGTATGAGAGGATCATAGTATATACGCCAGAGAATGGGAGAGATGGTTTCTCCTTGGTCAATTCCATCTTCAACTTTGTATGTACGGGTTTTTCCGAGTGAAGTAATTACTTGATTGTAACGATTAAGTAAGATATGGGAAATTAGGTTGATAAAGGGCTGAGGTGTGCCGATACGGATTAGAGCTTGCTGGAGAAGAGGGATGTGGACTGTGTCGTAGGCTTTTGACATGTCCTGTGATAGGATCCAGAGTTCTTTATTATTTACATATGCATCTTCCTGTAAGTGTGTGATTAGTTGAATAGGTTGTGTTGTTGAGGTAAATGGTAAGGCTACGTTGTTCGCTGGGGCTAGTACATCATGTTTTACAAGTATTGTACTTAGGCGTGAGGTGAGGATTTTTGTGAATATTTTGCGTGAGTGTTCGATTAGCGTGATAGGGCGTGTTAGGCTTAAGTCTCCACTTTGGTAGCCTTTTTTTGGTATTGGCCAGACCAGGCCTTTATACCAGGTGTTTGGAGTAGCTTGTAGGTTGATACAAGCATTGAAGATTTTGGCTAGTGCTTCAATTGCTACTAGTGGTAGTTTCTTTAACATTTCATTTGAGACTAATGATGGACCTGTTGCTTTGTTGTTGGGTGAGGCGTTTATTACTTCTCTAATTTCTTGGGTTGTGATTGGTGTTAATAGGTTGTTATACATTGTAGGGGTAATTGTATGGAGAGGTTTGTAATAAGGTGCCCATTGAGTCCACTGATTTGGGTCATGTGGGTTATACTTGGTCCATCTACAAAAATGCTGTGCGGTAGCTTCTTTGATTTCTGAGGGTGAGGTAAGTATACTATTGCTTGTTGTAATGTTGAAAAAGGTTACTGGGGTTCGTGTACGTTTGAGGATGCTGTCGATCATTTTTGATGTATTGTCTTGAAAGTTGGTGTAGCGACGATTGATGTGGGTTTGGATTTGTTCGCGTTTTTGATTGTTGTTTTCGGTATTGCGTGCCAAGTAGAGGGTTTTCCTGAGAAGCTTGAGCTGGGTAATAGTTTATAGGTATAGGTCTGGCCCAATGCTCGATGGTTGGATGAGAGCGCAGTTTGTTCGTGCAAGTAAGTCGATTTTGGTAAGAAAGTGATTTATACAGCCGATTATATGGTGGGGATGGTAGGGGAAAGGATGGTTAATTATGACGATGATACGATTTGCAAGTTTGAGTGCTTGATGTAGAGTTGTGGCTTTAAGAGTGTGGGCACTGGCTTATTAAAGATAAAGAAGTATATAAGGGATTTTGGGCCTTGGCAGAAAAGAAAAAAAATAAAGATTCAGGGGTAGCAATAATTATGCATAAAAAAATTGAGAAGCATTTGGCCAGAATATACAGATGGTCATCATATATTATAGAGGCAAACTTTGTGTTCAAAGGAAAGAACTGATGCTTATTCATAATATATATACCTCCAAACAATAGAGAAATTGAAAAAAAACTTTGTCAAAAGATACTGAGTAGAATAGATCAAGCGAAGAAAAACATGAAACAAAAGTGCTTATTATGGGGGATTTTAATGTAACAGATGAAACTGGTATAGCATCATGTAGCAGGCAAATAACAGAACCTAATAGAAAGTTGCTAATCCAAAACTCAGAGACAGAGACTTCGAGAACACTTTTATATAACTAAAGCCAGATGAGAAAAAATACACAAGAAGAGGTATAAAGAATGACTCAGAAATTGACTATATCTGATTATCAAAAAATTGGCATAGTAATTTAAGAAAGTGCAAAATACATGATATGAGTTTAAGCACCAGAAGTAACCATCATATAATAGTTGCTTGGTTACATAAAAGAATTAAAGAAGACAACCAAAGCAATGCCCAAAGAAGGTGAGCAAAACATAAAAGAATCTGCATAGATATAGATAAAGTTGAAAAGCAAGATTGGAAAAACTTTGCTAAAAAGATAGATGAGATTCTTAAAACAAAAACAACCAAGCTGAGAAATACGAATAAAGCGAGTAAAGAAATGCAAACTTTGCAAACCCAAAAAGAAATAGACAGTGAGTGGGATATAATAGAGCAAAGTATAAGATCAGCAACAAATAAAACTCTGCTAAAAAAAAGAGTTACAGCTAAAAAACTGATAGTAGAATCAGAAAATGATTTTAGCTACCTAAGAAAAATATCTCAAAGAGCTAACAGAATATGTAGAAGAGCAAGAAAAAAACAAGGCCTAGAGATAGATGAAGAAGAGAAAGAAGAGCTTCAAATCTTACAAAAGGCTCTTGAGAATGATCAAATAAACAATGCATGGGCAGAAGAAATTATATAGACTAGCTTGCTTTATAATTAGCTAGAAAATTGGGCCAAAACAATAAAAGAGGCTTGGAGCAGAAGCAAAAAATCAACAGGAGAAGGCAAAATTAGAGAATATATAGAGGACAGATGCGAGAAAATTGTATCAAACCAAAAACAAATGCTAAACAATATCCTTGAAAGGCCATACAAAAGAATCAAAATTGATAAAGTTGTAGAAGAGACAGAAGAGAGCTATCGGTTATTTAACACAGAAAGAGAAGTTCTAGACAGGGTAGAAACATATTTCAGAAGTCAATTTAGAAAAAGAATTTTTACTCAAGAAAAGCTAAAAGAGGTATAGCAAGAGCAATACAAACCAAAAGATGATATAAAAGAAGAGTGGTTTGAGCAAGTATCAGAAAAAATTACAGTAGCAGAATGAGATCTTGCTTTGTCAACAACTCACAGCAACTCAGTACCAGGTTGCTCTGACATCACATACCCTATACTAAAGCATATAGGGGTAGTTACAAAAGCAGCTTGCATAGATCTCATAACAAAGTGTCTAAAGAGCAGTCAAATTCCTATGAAGTGGAAAATAGGAATATTATATCCAATACCAAAGAAAGAAGACTAGAATTATAATTTAAACAATATCCGCCCCATTCTACTTCTAAAAACAGTAAGAAAAATCTTAAGCAAGATAATTATGTTGAGACTAGGTCCTATTCTTCAGGAAAAAAAGATTCTAAAAGAGCCCAATTATGCAGGCCTTATAGGAGAGAGTACAGAAGACCCCATATATATCCTCAACTATATAACTGAAGTAGCTAGAGAAAAGGACAAGGAGGTATGGATCCTGTTATAGGATATGCAAAAAGCTTTCGACTCCGTAAGTATGGTCTCTCTAGAGCTTATACTTAAAAGAATCAGGTTACTAGAAAACATTTGCAGATATATTCTAAATATGTACAAACATAAACAATTCAAGATTATAACAGCATATGGTAATACAAACCAGATCAAAGCAGGTGATGGTATAGACCTGAGAGAGGTTCTATCTCCTTTGATTTGGTGTATATTCTATGATCAGTTACTATGTGAAGTACAAAGTAGAATAAACTGGGGATATACAGTCGAAGTTAGCTGGCCAATAGATCTAGGCAGAAATAGAACCTAAAAAATTAGCTCCAGACAAACAGTAATAGCATATGCTGATGCCACAACTTGGATAGCCAAGAATTAGTCGAGATTCTGGATCTAGCAGATAGTTTCTATGACTTAAATGATATAAAAATTAATAAAAAAAAGTCAGAACTAGTAGTAATAAATAGGAAAAGAAGAGAAAAAGCAGAATCTCTCATTAATCTGCAAAGATGGGACAGAAATTAAAGCCAAAGTGAAAGATGATGTAGCCAGATTTCTCAGTATATGGATTTCAGAAAAAAATAGAAAAAGTTGTAGTATCAAGCTTATTGAAGAAGAAGTTCAGAACATAACAAGAGTTATGAGAAGGAAAAAAGTTTCATTAGGCCACCTACAGTATATAAACAACAAAGTCCTAATTCTGAGAATTGAATACAAACTAAGATATCATATTATTAGTAAACAACTGTGCGAAAAACTGTATAGGCCAATGTTAATGCTAATAAAAAGCAAGGCAGGCTTAGCAAAGTTCACAGCAAATGAAATAATGCATCATCATAATATGATAGGTATACGAACAATTTGGCAAGCCAGGCTAGCCCAACAAATTCCAAGCCTAATAGAAAGATTAAACAATACAGAACTTATAGGACATATAATCTGGATTAGGCTTCGTCAAGCACAATTAGACAATAGAAGTACTGAAAGCTTAATAAAATAGGATGGTATCGAAGCAAGAATAGTAAGCTAAAGTATAATTATAATGCAAGGCTACTTCTTGAAGCCAAATTACTAGGAATTAATATTGAGTGCCCAGAAATAGAAGTAGATTTAAAACTTGCAGAGAGATCTAAAAAAGAAATCTGGACATTACTAGGAAAAAGGAAAAAAAAAAGTTTTATACAAAGCAAAAACTTTCATCTATATGTCTGCGAACAATTAGTAAATAGAAATGGTAGAACTCTTCTAACCTGGCTACAGATTCAAAAGATACGAGGCTTAAGTGGCTGTGGCAAAAAACTATCATGGTTCAAGAGATTAGAAGAAATCATGCTAGAGAATAAAAACTCAAGAATAGTAAAGGCAGAGTTCGTAGTAGAAGGTTTAAATTCATTAGTTTTGAAACTACTTCTGCTAGCCATTTCCAATGATCGAAGAAAACAAAAATGGGTTCTCTTCGAAAAGAACAAGAAAATAAGAATAGGTAGAGTAAAAAATAAAAAAGGAAAAACCATGAAGATTGAACACTAGGTTAGAGAAAAAAAAATAAAATAAAATATTAGTCAAATGCACAGGTTGTGGTGAAACAAATTTGAATACAAACAAGAGCTGCTTAGTTAAAAAAGACATGAATAGAAGCAAAAGAGCACTCAAAAAAGGTGTAATTAAGAGAAAGGAAGAAAACAAATTTTTTAGTAAAATTCTACTAGAAATGTTAAACTTAAACCGGGCAAATCAAATAGAAAGTATACCAAGTATAGCTTTGGAGACCCAAATATATATAGATTCCTGAGAGAACCAGATAATCAAATGGTAAATTGTTAACAAAAGCTATAGTGACAAGCTAATAGAATTAGCCCAAGATTTATCTACAAAAAGCAAACTAAGTATATATACAGATGGGCATTAGAAATTGCAGAAGGTGATCTGTACCGAAAAAAATGGAAATAGGTTGGTTAATTGTCAACGAAACAAACCCTGATGAACCTTCAGTAATAGGGCAATTCAAAGAAGCAATTAAAGACTAGCCCTCTTCAACCTGAGCAGAGTTAGAAGCAATTGGTACAGTCTTACTAGTAGTTCTATACAGATGTAGAGTCAAAATATATACTGATAGTGCTAATGTGATTAGTTTGATCCAGAAAGTCCAATCTGGCCAAAGAAGACCCAAAACATCTAAGCTTAAAAATAACAGTATACTAGCTATGATTACAAACATAGTGCTTGAAAAAAAGCTAGAGATAAAATTGAACAAAGTTAAAAGTCATAGTGGCATATACTTTAATGAGCAAGCAGACAAGTTAGTGAAGAAGGGTGCTAAGCTTGATTAAATTTTGAATTTGAATATAGAATGGTCAAAAATTTTAAAGGTGATACCTAGGTGGGAACAATGTATAATAGACATACCAGTCAGAAAAATAGTAGATAGCATTACAAATATATATATATTATAGCATAGAATGGTTACAAACAAGTAGCATAGAATGCATAGAGAGTAGTCAAATAACAAATGAAGGAATAGATTGGAAAGAAGTCTGGGGTAATATAAGAAGAAACACAGGTCAAAACTGTAGAAGTATAAAAAATAGCAGAGAATGGGTATTTAATACAAAGAGTTTAAATGAACTATTGCCAACCCTAAGTATTTTAAATTGGAGAAGACCAGACCTATATGTAAGCAATATATATGCAGCCTGTCAGAAAGAAAAAGAAGATATAAGTCATCTAGCCCAGTGCCATATTTATGAAAATTTTTGAAAAAAGATAGAAAAGAAGGCTGCAGAATTAGCAATAGAAAAACATCAAGCAGTGGATAAAACATCAAAGAGAAAAAACACACTTTTGAGAAGTGAAATAGAAATGCTAATTGGGCACATGGCTATGCAAAGAAGAACTAACAGGTTAAATTGTATAAGAGAGCTTTTTTATAAGCAGGCTAGAAAAAGTAAAAAAGAAGAAAGCCTCAGAAAATAGTACTTACACCTTCTAAGAAAAGATTTTAAAGAGATGATTTGGGCATTTAGATATGAAGTCGTTAACAAATAGGAAAAAGAAAATGGAATTCTAACAAAGGAAAAAAGAAAAAAGAAAGAAAAGAAAAAGTCTAGTAGCAGAAGAAAACAAAAGAAGCCGGCAGGAACAAGTCAATCAGATCAGGAGTTTAAAGAAGACAAGATATGGAAGAAAGTAAGAAAGTATATGCAAGATTTAGTACAATGTAACTTCAAACTAGCTTGGTCAGGTTTATATAGACCACACATCCAAAAACCTATATAAGCAATCCTGACAAGGCTAGCAACTGCCATCTGCAGATCCTGAAGATTACTTCCAGGAAGTTTGAAGCCGAAGGGGAGGAGAATAGTTTCTGCGACAGATCGCATCTGGGCACTTCAGAGCAGCCAGGTGAGCTTTTATTGCAAAAAAAGAAGGGTTGAAAGCAATAGTTTAAAACCTTTGTATAATAGTATATATATTTTTTATTCAATAAAAGCAGGATTGCCAAAAAAAAAAAAAATAATAATAATAATAATAATAATAATAATAATAATAATAATAAGCGATAAAGGAAAAAAAAAAGCTAAAAACCACAAATATTCAGAAAATACAAAAGCTAATCTTTGGCAAAAGTATACAAGAAAAAATTGCAGCAAGAGAAAAGCTAGTGAAGGGGATAATCACAAAACAAAGACACAAAAACATATGCATGATTCTAGGCAAAGTAAGGAAAGTCAGCAAGTTTACACAGACCATTCTTAATCACTTTCAACGTTGGTTCTTCAAGCACGTATGGAGCTTTAGATATGAACTAGTCTCAGAATAAGAAAAAAGAAACAATATAACCAAAGAAAAGAAACAAGAAAAAAAGGAAAGAAAGAAGCCCAGAAAGAAGAAGAAAGAAAAAGACAAAGAAAACACAGACCTACAAGAAGCCGATCACAAGAAAGAAATAGCAGAAGAAAATAGTAGCAGAAAGGGTAAAGGAAAGGCAAAAATAAATGAAGAAAAGGATAAAATAATAGAAGAATGGGTTGCATGGAAAAGGAAGCCAGCATGGTCCTCGCTGGCTAAAATTTGACAAGATCTTTAAGTGCTTCTGATGAGGCATACAACAGCCTACTTATAAACAAGGGGAGTACCAGATAAAGATATGAAATCCTTAGAAAGTTAAGGATCCCAAGAGAGATAAATAGTTGTTATAGCAGGTCACACTGGGTAATCATCCTAGTGAGTCTTTATTAGATTAGAACAATAAGTTGTAGAAATTTAGTATTTTTGTATATAAATTATATAACAGTTCATATAAATAAAGGCAGGATTGCTTAAAAAAAAAAAAAAAAAATAATAATAATAATAATAATAATAATAATAATAATAATAATAATAATAATAATAATAATAATAATAATAATAAACTTTCTCAGAGAAAAATATAAAAATAAAAAAAAACTACTATCTAAAAGCAATAAAAAAGAACCCAAAACAAAGCTATAAAGAGATTAAAAATAAAAAATATTTATTACTTTTTTAGAAATCTTTAATAATCTTATTACTTTAGAGGCTGCTATTACAACTATAATAACTTCATTATACTTTACTATTGATAACCTCTTTGTAAGCCTCTGAGCAACATTTACTTGTATAATACAAGCAATGTAATTCAAAAATTGGATTCAAGTTTTGGGCTATAGCTATTATCTATAGATACTCTATGCTATCATGATATTAGAACAATTATACTCAATAAGCATTCTAATCTCAAACTACTACTACACTATCTCAGTATATATCTTTAATATATTTAGTAAGTTTAGTGAGGACCAAATCTATCTACTAGGTCTAGAAAGTAAAGTTTAGCAACTTTAACAAGCTAACTACAAATGAACTACAGAAGCTATCAACAAAAGTTTATAGATCTTACTTCTAAATAAAAGAGAAATATAAACCTGAAATATGCTCTGAAACAGACACAAGTATGCATGATTTTGGATCTTTTTAAATACAAACTTTCTAATCTAATTTTTTTGATTTTTTCAATTTTACTGATTTTACTAATATTTTAGATCTAGAATATTGAGAAAATTTAGAAGATATTAATAATAAAGATAATTGTAATAATAGGGCAGATTTTAATAATTGAGCCAATTTGAGTTTTATTAATAATTTTTGGTATATAGAGGATTTTTGCATATATATATATATATATATTTTTTTTATATTGCTGAATTGTCATGACAGGTGAACTTTATTAGGAGTAATATTAAATGTTATTATATTTTTATATTGTTACATGCTGCAATATATTTCTAGATCTATGAGAGTACATTAAGCCACACGTGCACCTTTTGAGAGCCTATTTAAGTAGTCTACCCGAAGGTTCTACACTAGATATCATATCTATAACCTAACTAGGGAGTTATCTATTTAAACTCTCTGATATCCCTAGTCCTGCACTGCCCCATTTGGTTCAAACTGTCTTATCTTGTGATGCATAAAAGCCACCCAGGCTGGCATTTTCCTACTGACTTTATCTCTTTGTAAATAAATCTTTTAAATCTAATCAACCAGTATTTACCCAAGGAAGGGTGCAGTAGATGCACCACTAAATCCTACTACATTTCACACATTTCCAGATTTGGTTTAGAGATACTGCACTATGGCTTTACCTATATACTAGCGAGCCTAGTTACCCAAGCTGCATATATTCCCTACTCTTGTTAGATTCATTTCTACCCCAATACCCATATTCGAACTTTCTTTTTTTCTTGGATTCTTTACTAGTTTCTTCCTTGTTTCTAGCTAACAACCTGGAAGGGTTGGTCTGCCCAGGCTTTAGATGCTTTACAATCTCCCTTCTCTTGGTACATGCTTCCAGAGTATATATCATTTTCTTCCGGTCGGCAATCTGGTGGTTTAGCTAGTGGATCTCCTCACTTAAGAACCTGGTCACTCATTTCTCCAGTCTTGGTTTCTAGTTCTGAATTTGGTCTTTCTGTAGCACTGTTAAAAGTTTCTACTACTCCTTACTCAAGTCTTCTCAAATGGGTTTCGATCATTCCAGTTTCTTGGCATTTATATGCCGAAGCTTCTATAACATGATAGTGCAACCAAGATTATAGATTGTAGATCCAACTGATCGATAGATAATCGTTATCGAACACAGGCATAATTTTTAAAATTATCATCTGTGAGATTTGAACTCTAGATTTGCCGCTTGAAGGGGTAACAACTAGACTACTTCACTAAGCTGCCACACCCTTATTTTTGTATATATAAACAATAGAATTATTAATTATAAATATAGGCTGTTTTAACCCTTAAGAAAAATAACTCTCACCTTTACTTTATTATATTTATATAATAATAATAAGTTTATCTCTAATAATACTTAAACTATTTACTTAATAAACTTAAATGATTACTATATCATTATTATTTTGTTAGTTTCTAACTTATATAATAATAAAATACTTAAGTTATATATTGTATAAACTACAATCATTAACTAACTACTTGCCAAATCTAATATACCTTTAAATTTAATCTTTGATTATACAAAGCTAACTCTATTTAAGTAACAAATTTGCTAACTTTAGAGCTGATAATAGCATAGTATCTAATTGTAATAATTATGTAGTAGAGCCAAAATTTAAAAAATTAATCAAAATTCTAATTGGTATATATCAGAACATTTCAGTATTATATTATATAATCTGTTTTTAATAAATTTAGACCCAGGCTTTTGGTTAGTATACTTAATCTTGGTTTCATATTTATAATTAGAACAATTATAGCAAAAAATATAGTATGAGCTATAATTCAATAATTTTAAACCTAATTTTACTACTAACTATACTTGAAACTAGTTTTAAAAAAATTCTAATCTGAAAATAGATAAAAAAACTAAAACCTAAAACCTAAAATTTTAAACTCCTAAAACTATAATTCTAAACTCTAAAATCTATAATAAAATTTTTTTTAATATTAAAGGTAAAACTAAGAATAGATATGGTTACAATTATAACCATTATAATTAGTTATTAACTGTAACTATTGCTAACCAGTTAGAGCAGCTTAACTAACTGGTTAAATAATAACTA
Source organism: Dentiscutata heterogama (assembly GCA_910591775.1). NCBI lineage: Eukaryota > Fungi > Glomeromycota > Glomeromycetes > Diversisporales > Gigasporaceae > Dentiscutata > Dentiscutata heterogama. The sequence goes on along the minus strand of CAJVPU010001134.1, from coordinate 2,648 downwards.
ATACCAGATTCTTTAAAAAACTATAATTTTGTTTTGTATTATGGCTGTTATTATAAATTCTTAAATATCTAATAAAAATTTGCTAAATAATTTCTTAGTTAATTTGATAAAATCTATGATTTGTATTAAATACCAGTTATATAAATTGGATTAACACAGTAAGTACAGGGTATATAGATTTAAATTTGTACATATATTTGTACTCCTCATATATATCATATATATATAAATTTTTTATATATATATATTTTTTTATATTTGTACCAATAAAAGTTTTTTAAATTTATAATACTAGTTAATACAATTTGTTAGTGCTAGTATACAAATGTTGTAATTATATAATTTTATATGATTAATAATTACTGTATTTTCAAAACAATCTAATTCTGGTCATATGATCTATAAATTTAACTAGAATTAAATTGTTTTAAAAATGTTACTTAATTTTTACTAAGTAAATCTCTTTTTACTTTTAATTAAAGTTATAAAGAAAAAATTCTAATTATTATAATAATAAACAGCTAAAATTAGGTAAATATATTGAATATTTTAATTTTTGAAATTTATTAACTAAACAAAAAGAAAATATATATTTATAAAAATTAAAATTCTCAGTTGTATATCAGAATCCCGACACACAAATTCCCGACACACAAAATCCTGGCAACAAAATCCCATTACACAAAATCCCGACAAATTAAAATCCTAAAAATACTAAAATTAGGAATTTAATTTGTCGGGAATTTGTGTATTGGGATTTTGTTGCCAGGATTTTGTGTGTCGGGATTTTGTATATCGGGATTCTGATATACAACCAAAATTCTCATATTTTATTATCTACTAGATCAATATTGATTTTTTAATTATAATTATAGCTAAAATTTTATTCTCTACTACTTTATTAGAAGTTAAAAAGGGTTTACAAAACAAAGATCCAAATAATCGATTAAATAATTAATTAGTTATAACTAGTCTATGCACTTTGATGAATGAAATTACGTTTTTGATGCATTCTTATTTAAAATATCAAAAACGTAGTTGTTGCATTCTCCGGATGTAACGTCGTGTATCTATAATTGTGTCTTTGTGTCACAACAACAGTATTTTACATGTTTGTATTTACATCAGGAAGTTGAACCAAACAGAAGCTTATATCAATTAAATACCAATACAAAAGAAGTACTTATATTTAATATTATTAAAGCAATTTAAATTTTAATTGCTTAATTAATATTTAATTTTAATATTTATTAAATACTTGATTTTTAAGTACTTATTAAGCATTTGAAGTAAACATTTATAATTGCATTTCAACCTACCTTATACTTAATAAATACTGATTAAGTGCTTAGAAACTACTTACTAAGTACTTAACAAATACTTGGTTATATTTCATGATGTATTTGTAGATTTTCAAAGAAAACTTTTTCTTTACTAAGTAACTATCTTTTCAAGATCTATGTAAAGTTGTAGAAGAGTGTCTTGCGATCAAAATGGTGGTTAAACATTAAAGTTGGCTCAGTGGATCGCGAGTTATAAGCACTTTAATCTTTGTGACTATATTTTTTTTTCTTTATTTATAAAGAAGATATTTATAAAGAAGAAAGCATATAGTCGTGAAGATGAAAGTGCTTATTTCTCGCGACCCACTAGGCTGATTTTAACATTTTACCTGCCATTTTGATCGCAAGACACTCCTCTACAACTTTACTTAGAACTTGAAAAGATGTTTACTTAGTAAAGAAAAAAGTTTTTCTTTGGGAAACTTCAAATTTCAAAAAAACAAAATTTAATAGCAAAGAAAAACTTTTTTTAATAAGTAAACATCTTTTTAAGTTCTAAGTAAAGTTGTAGAGGATTGTCTTGTGATCAAAATAATAGTTAAAACATTAAAATTGGCCTAGTGGATCACGAGATATAAACACTTTAGTCTTTGCAACTATATGCTTTGTTCTTTATTTATTTTTTTTTTAAGGTAAGATCTTGGTCTCAACATTTTATTAAATTTTTAACATATATTACTCTATATAGTATTGCTGCATGAACAACATAATTTAATTAATTGCATTAAAACTTGGAGCTATGTACATAACTATCTATATCTAAGATTTACCTTATACAGATTTTACCTATACAGATATACCTAAATATCTATAGTCTTTCTAATTTACCCATGATCTAAATTTACTAGATATGATTACAAGATCAGCCCAGATTTAGGGTCTTGTGTATTCACCTTTCTGCAGTTGCCAAGGCTCCCACTTGCAGTTGTAACCAAGCTATTAAGTTCATCAATTGACATCCTGGGTTCTTAATCTCGTGGTGTAGAATTTTATTCACAGTTCCCTAACTTCACATGATTCTATTTAACTACTTTTGCTCTTGTAAGGTTTGCTTGAACTCCAGTACCAGTTTTTAATCTTCTTTCTAAACTGTACCTTTGAATTTTTTAAACTAACAAACCAGTTAGCCTAGGAGAGTTGGTCTGCTTGGGTTTAAGTATTTTATAGCTTCCTTATCTTGATATATGCTTCCAGAGTACAAGTCCTTTTCCTCCAGTGTGACTCTGGTGACCAGGTTGGTAGAACCCTAAACCTATGAAGGTCTTGTCATCCAAATCCTCCAATTTTCAGCTTTAGTCCATTTCT
>CAJVPU010001133.1:0-13854 GCA_910591775.1 Dentiscutata heterogama | reverse complement strand
TAATTACTTATATAAATTAACCAATAAAGATATGAGCAAGACCTCACCTTAATACCAAAAAAAAAAAAAAAAATTTTTGCTTCTAATACAAGTCTTAATTTTTATTAATAAATTATTAAAGATGCAATAATGAAAGTTGTTATTCTTTATAAAAACTACAATATTGTATTAAAAACTATAGATTTAAAACTAATATTTAAAGAGTTCATTAAGAATTTGTAAATAATTTTTTTAGTTAAATTTTTTTTTAAAATTTATTTGTTTTTAGCTTATAAGCAACCCAAGCTTTTTTTCTTATAATATAAAATTAAATACTACTATAATATAATTCTTATTTTCAAATATCAGCAAAAAAAATTTTATTTAAATATTTTATATTTTAATAAAAATAAATCATAAACAAATTTATAGCAATTTTCTAGGCAAATTTGTCTGAAATTGCCTACAATTTAAGGGATAATATTAAAATTTTTGTTAAATTACTTATATAGATTTATTTAGAAGAAATAATTTAATATTTATAGGTTTCTAAAAATTATTTTGCTCAAAAAAAGTAACTAAAATTGATAATAATCAATAATATGAGGTTTTCTAGTTAAGTTTGGCTATAAGATAATAAAAATACTATTATTTTTTTTAACTGGTTCAAAGGAATGATGGTTTTGTGTTGTATCTATTAACTGTTTTTGCAAAATTTCTTGATATTAAAATAAATCTTTGGCTAATATTTCTAAAGGATTAATAAGCTAGCAAAATGCAGATTTTCTAATTTATGCAAATCTTGTATATTTAAAAAGAATATTCGAATAATATGCTACTATAGTTGTATCAAATTGCTCTCTCTTTTTTTTTAAATGAACAATTTCAAAGTGCCTAATAAACTGTTCTATGTCAGCAAGAATATAACAACTTCAGCTTTTTAGCTTCTCTGAATTACATTTATCTATATACCATAATGCAGCAACCAAATCTTTAACAAATTCTTTTCTAGTTGTTATTGCTTATCTCTACTCCATTCACCATTATTTTCACAAATCCATTTAACAATATCATACTGTAACTTTTCCAATGCATTTGAGTGATCAGAAATAGTAAAAGTTGGTAAATGAGTTAAGCTAGTAGCATTATTTATTATTTGTAAAAAAATATTAATTGACACATCAGAATATGATAATACTTGGCTATTTAGTTGATAATATTACACTTTGTTTTCCCAATCTTCAATTGCCTCAACCATGTTATATTCCATACTAACAACATTAAAAGGTCCAGTGGTGTTGGATGAAAACTCTATTTTAACTAGTTGTAAATGGTCTTCATTATTCAACTGCACTTCATGAACAATTTTTCCTACAATAAGATCTTTACAAAACTGCCTTACTATAATATCTTCAGGTACAAGAATACCAATCCAGTTTACTTTTATATTATTTTCTGCTTTAATTCACACAGATACAACAGGCATTTTGATTTTTGTTAATCAAAAATTAATAAACTCAATGCTTTTGTATATTTAAATTGACAAAGTATTAATTGATAGGAAACATATTTTAAGTGGTAATATACTGACAATTTTATATGAAAGTACATATGCTAAAAATACTAATAGTGAAGCTTAATCTAACATCAACAATATCTGAACTACGTATATTCAGTGTTGTACATGGGACATGTTCACACTATATAAAATGTCCAACGTTCAAGATTGTCCAAAATTGTCCAAGCCTATGTCCCATGTTTAAATAATCAATAAAATAATATTAAAAAAAATATAATTATATATATTTTTAGCTGCGGGATTCATTTATGAAAAAATTAAAATAGATTATCTTAATAAAATTTTGAGTAATTTTAATTTGAAAAAATGTCCAAAATTGTCCCATGTACAACACTGCGTATATTAACAGCAATAATGATATAAAAAGAGGTAAGATAAGTATAATTTATATACTGCTTAATTAAGAAATTATGACACGATTGCAAATATAAACTTAATAAAAACATAGCGATAGTACTATGGGACTATAAAACAGGTATCCTTTATTGTAAAATAACAATCCAGATTCACGATAGATGCAAATTATTTAAAATTATAGCTAATGTGCTTTATACAGGTGGAAAGCTACTAGCTGATATTAAACATCACTAATTGTTTAATAGCTAGCCTGCTTTATGCAGGTAGAAAACCACCATCTAATACTCCATATCATTTTTAATTATTATAATCAGCTGCATATTTCGATAAAGTGATTTTAAATAAAGCCTTATTTGGATAGTGTGTATCTAAAGAACATATTCATGGAACATGTCATGTGCATCAAGTCTTTTCGATACTTAGCAATTTTGTAGCTGCAAAAAACTTGTTTTATGCAGGTTTTAAATATTACATAATTTAAACACTATTATTCATAATATCATATTTACAGAATTAGCATAAAGTGAACCGTTTGTCGATCACGGCCCGCATTACGGTTAATTTGGGCCGTGATCGGCAAACGGTTCGCATCTCTAGCATAAGTATGCATTAATAACATTAAATGGTTCTAATAATAATATCTAAACAAATAAAAATGTCTTTCCAAGAAGCCTTAGAAGCCAAAGACTCTGTATACACGAAAACTCAAATTCGATGCAAAAAAAAAAAAAAATCTGGCCCGCCGACTGGAATTTTGAAATACCATGTTATGCAAAACGAAAAATTAACTTTGCGTGGCCTAATCCTTTTTAAGTCTGTTCATAGTTGCTGTCATGAGAATTTTTTTTTTTTTTATCTTTCGTCGGCTTCTTTTCCTCATTATACAAAAGCATTTTAATCGGCCTATCACAGAATTATAAAGTTCTTATTTTGTATCGTATCTTTTATAATTGTTTTAATATTAGAATTGTCTTCGGTTTCAATAATATTTTTACTTTACAGTAGCAAAATTTTTTATACAGTATAACGATAGCATTTTATCATGATTAAGATAAAAAGTCAATTAATGATGCTAACCAAATCGTAACTTTTATATTACTTTGACTAAGCGTCATTATGCTCCGGATAACAATTTCTGATATTAATTACTAAATTACATAGGTGAGTCATACTTACATCACTATAATCTTTTGTATTTTCGGTAAATTCAATAAAAATAAAAAAGATAGAAATTCTATGTATTACAATGTACATAAGAGGAAACAATGCCCTTAGGTAAATCCTTACCATAAAAAACTTTTTAAAATACTGTAAATTTGTCGATCACTATTGTGCTATTATCAGTTATCTTTAAAAACTCGCAAGTGTGGACATAATAATCAGAGAAAACATCTATATATCTAAACAAATTAATTGGACTTATTCGATAAACAGAACTATTAGTTTAATATATTTAATTTTCGAATATTGTCAAGTCGTTGAAATCATTATTATATTCAAAAGAATCTTACTATGTCAACTTCTCATAATATTAATCTTGTTAACGCAGCCTTTACAGCTGTAATGGGAACACATAATTTTGTATCTGAAAAAAAATTTCTCAATAGACAAGCTCGTGGAGAAATAAATGGCACGACATATGAACAAGTTGACCTACAATCATTTCATCAAATCAATCTTGTTGGTGGTAATCTGAACGTTGCAGTTAATAAAAGACAGATTGACTTGCATTCACCTCATCAACTCGAAACTACGCACAGTATTTCTAACTCGCGAAATTTCGGTGGACTAATGTTTGTTAAAATGATCACTGGTAAAACTATAACACTTGAATGTAAAGGGAGTGACACTATTGATACCGTTAAACAGAAAATTCAAGACAAAGAAGGTATTTCACCAGATCAACAACGTTTAATTTTTGCCGGTATGCAATTGGAAGATAACAAATCACTTTCTGACTACTGTATTAGAAAAGAAAGCACGTTGCACATGGTTTTATGTCTTCGTGGCGGTTGTTCTGTAATTTGTTATTTAAGTGTGAGTGCTTTGAATCCACGCTATGATTATGATTTTACAAATATTAAAGATGTTGGAAAGACATTTATGCGAGGATTAATACAGTATAAAAGACCATGTGGATGGAAGCGTATCGCTTTAAAGGTTACCGGAAAATATGATAATGGTAATAATAAATGGCTTGGTACCGATAAAAAGGCATGGCCAGTGTCGTATCATGGTACTGCTAAACATAATGCAAGATCAATTGCTGAAGATGGTTACGATTTGAGCAAAGGAAAACGTTTTGCTTATGGACGTGGCATTTATTCAACACCAGACATACACATAGCTGAACGATATGCTAAGCAGTTTGTATTTGAAGGAAATACATATGTGATGGTATTTCAAAATCGTGTAAATCCTGCTAGTTTGCAAAGGTTTCCTGTTAGAAATGGCGAGTATTGGGTTTCTGAAAAAGGTGAAGATGTCAGGCCATATGGTATTTGTATTAAGAGGAAGTAACAAATACGCTATCTCACCTCCCAAAACCAATATCATCTTCATGTCCTCTTCTTCTCTACATGCATTTTTTATATTTTCTTATCATTTCTTTCTTATTATAAGTTGGAATTACATTATATTTTTTAGAATTACATTATATTCAGTTAGCAATTAATCCCTTTTAAGCAGTAATCATTAGTCTTAGCCCTATTTGTGTATCGATATAGTGTGAGCCCCGGGATCCGACCCACATACTGCGGCTTAGTGCGACCCATGATCACGGGCATTATTGCATTTATCAAATTTGTTAAATTTATGGCATTTAGATAATTTGTTAGATATATTAGCTATACAACATAAATTAGGTTTAAAGAATTTGTACTACTGTATTTACTTGTAGTGATGAGTTTTATATTATAAATAAAAGCTGTGAAGGCCTTTGGTAAACAAGTTTTGAAGTATATATCTTCTGGTCTTCTGGTATGGTACAGAAAAAAGTATCTGGTAGGGTATGGTACAGAAAAGTAACCGTACCCAGATAAATTTTTTTGAGCAGGGTACACAAAAAAATTATAATTACAGTACCAAGTTATTTTTTTTGTGTTATCATAGGTACGCAAAAAAAATAAATACATAATAAAAAATTTTACATAGTATTAACAACCTGAGTACGGTATGAAAAAAAAAATAGCTAATTTAAAAAAAAATGTACCATACCCAAGGTTATGTATATACTTTTAGGTATGGTACAAAAAAAAGTTTTGTAATAGATTATATTATTGCATCAATAAAATTATAATAAGATATGAATAATTACTGGTATACAATTATTTTGTTTAATATGATGTAATTAAAATATTTATATGTATAAATAATATGTTTTAAATATAATTATATAATTATTTTTTTTAATATAATGCAATTAGATATTTATATAATTTTATATATTTTAAATATAATTATATATATTTAAATATAAAGGGTGTGGTGACTAGTAAAGTAGTGGAGTTGTTATACCCCAACTATACTTGTGGCCAAAATTTTTTTAGAGAATATGAGATTCAAAAATCTGAATCTCCAATTTGAAATTATGTCGAATTTGAAATTACTATCAAAATTTAAAAAATATTTGAAATAATTAAAAATACAGTCAAACCTCTCTATAATCACACACTTGGGATACAAAAATAGGTGTTTGTAGAGAAGTGTAGCAGATATAGAGGTCAAATTTATTATATTTAATAATAGTTTGTTTTTTAAAAAATATACTTATAAAAAAATGTGCTTATATAGAAGGTGACTATAGAGAGATTAGACTATATTTCTATGTATTTTTTAATAAGCTGAAATATTTTTTTTTCAAATAAAAGCATTATTTATATATTTCTATAATTTAATTGATAATTTTATATAATACATTTATTGCTAATATATTTCTATCAAAATCAAGATATTGTAATTATTTAATTGTTTTTTTTTTTCATATTGCTAATTAGTGCTCTTATAGACAAAACTTGAACTAGACTTTAGTAAAGTCTGAGTCTGGTCTGATTTTTGATCAGACTTAGACTTTTTAGTCAAGTCTGAGTATGGTTTGGGTTTGGCCCGAAGTCTGCAGATTGGTCTGAGTCTAAATAAGTTTATATGTGATTTTTGGTGCCAAACAAGATTACTTAGTACATGAAGTTAATTAATTAGTAAAATTTTGTGAATTATAAGAAAATGTTATAAAATCTTATAATTCAAAAATTTTTATAATCAATTCTAATTTTATGTATTAAGTAAACTAGTTAATGTCTAAAAATATATTAAAACAGCATAATTATTTTTATTTTACTTGAAATTTAGAGAATAGATACATAATTTTGAAATTTGATCAAAAAAGTCAAATTTAAGCATTGTTTCTCCAAATTTCAAGTAAAATAAAAATAATTTTGCCAATTTAATATATTTTTAGATATTGAACAAGATTACTTAGTACATGAAGTTAGAATTAATCAGTTAAATATCACAAGTCATAAGATTTTATAGAATTTTATTAATAAAATTTTATAAAATCTTATAATTCATAAATTTCTTTTAATTAATTCTAACTTTATACACTAACTAAACTTGTTTAGCATCTTGTAATACAACAAAACAGCAGAATTATTTTTATTTTACAGTAATTTAGAGAATAGATGCATAATTTTAAAAATTTGATTAAAAAAGTTAAATTTAAATATTGTTTATCCAAATTTTAAGCAATATAAAAACAATTTTACTGTTTTAATATATTTTTAGGTTCTAAACTAAATTACTTAGTACATAATGTTAGAATTAATTAGTAAAATATTGCAGATTATAAGTTTTCATAAAAATTTTATTAATAAAATTTTATAAAATCTTATAATTTACACTATCATTATCAGTTGGATTCTAATCTGTAATTTTGGTTACACCATCTAGAATAGGAGCTTTGGCACAATAAATCCAAGAAACTAGAATAACTGAAAACCCATTTTGCAAGTTTCAAGTCAGGAGGTAGCATGACTTTTGATGGCACTACAGGAAGACCAAATTTGGAACTAGAAACTGAGATTAGAGAACTGAGTGACCAGGTCCTTTAGTGGAGGAACACACCAGCTGAACTGCTGGGTCACCAAAACTAGAGAAAAAAAGACATATGCTCTGGAAGCATGTACCAAGGGGAGAGAGCCTGTAAGATATATAAAGCCTAGGGCAGACCAACCCTTTCAGATTGCTGGCTAGAAGCAAGGAGAGCCTGATAAAGAATTCAAGGAAAAAGAAAAGTCTGAATATGTGTACTGGGGTTTTATAAACATTCCAAGGGCAAGAAGTAAGTAATAGTAGGAGTAAATAACTCTCAAGTACATGAGTAAAGCTATGCTGTAAGTTACTGAAAGTCTAGATAGCCGCCTTTGTGTAGGACATATACTAATCTAGCAAGATTTGCCTCTGAAGATAAATTCCTAAGGTCATGCATAAGTTATTATTAGGGATTCTTCTTATGGAAGTAAGAAATACAATCAGAGGGTTTAAATAGACAACTCTATAGTTTGGGTTGCAGGTATGACAGCTAGTGTAGAACCTTTGGGTGAACTACTTAAATTAGGCACCAAAAGTGTATGTGTAGCTAGTTGTACTCTCATTGTAACTCTAAAATAACAGTATTCTTAATAAAACAATCGGCTGCCAGTACAATCAAAAGAGATCATCTTAAAAAAAAATAATAATTTTATAATTTATGAATTTCTATTAATTAATTCTAACTTTATGTACTAAGTAAACTTGTTCAGTACTTAAAAATATATCAAATTGGCAAAATTGTTTTTATTTTACTTGAAATTTAGAGAATAAATACATAATTTTAGAATTTTGATTAAAAAAGTTAAATTTAAATATTATTTTTCCAAATTTTAAGTAAAATAAAAACAATTTTGCCAGTTTAAAATATTTTTAGGTAATAAATAAGTTTATTTAGTTCATAAAATTAAAATTAATTAAAAGAAATTTATGAATTATAAGATTTTTTTTTTTAGTATTAAGATGAGGTCTTGTTCATATCTTTATTAGGTAGTTTATACAAGTAATTACACAGTAACAACTTAATTTGTATAATAACAAAAATTATATAAACTATATGCAAGAATAAGAGCTCAGACTAAAAACTCAGCTATGGCTAAATTAGTTATTTGCGATCTAAACCTACTAAAGTGGTCAAGACTTATTTAGATTTTAATAGCTAATATTTGGTTTGTATGTATGCTAAATTGGATCCATGCTATAGACTACTGGTAAAATTTTAGCTAGACTAGTTCTTTCATAGAGCATGTACTATTGTCTTTATGCAGTTGGTCAGCTATACCACAAAGGTAGTTGTAGATAAACCTTCTTCTATGTTGCTTGGTGTGGATGTAAGCTTGTGAGCCTATTGGTGTGGCTCTATCTTTTGGTGATAATATACTGTTCTGTTTCTTCTATCTTGCAAATCTGTCACAATATAGTTTTCAGATTTGTTTATAGATTTTTGCAGATACAAGAAGTTGTATTTGTATAATAATATCAGCTGTCTCATTGCATCATAGATTTAGAGGCTAAAAAGATTCAAGTAGTTGTGCAAAGATAAAGCCTTTGAGAGTGGCAGGTAGCTGATATGTATGTAGAGAGAAGATGAGTAGATAGTTAAGAGATGAGTGAGCTTTAATAAGATTTATTACTACTCTGCTGTTGAGTAAGGTTGAGTTGCTGCTATGTTTGCTAACTATTTTGATAAGGGTATTTATAATCTGTAGAAGGTCTGGGGGACTCTGGTAGCTTATCTAATAGTTGGGTAAATCTGGCATATCACAGAAGAAACAGGTACTAGTCTGGTATATTGTTGGGGTAATGTAGTAAAAGTAAAAGTTGTTGGCAGATTATTGAGCAGATATTTAATTCTGAATACCTATATTTAGTTAAGTTTGGGTAATGTAATGAGCTCTAGTCAATTGTTTGAATATAATCTTCCCATTCAGTATTGCACTTTTGTGATAACTATAGTGCTATTATGTATACTCTACAGATATTCTTGACAAATAGTCATGATAGTTTTTCTATATTATAACCTTTTTATATAATTATGAAATGCAGGTCATATATGTTGATATGGTTGAACAGAAGAGTGGGTGTTGCTAGATATTGATGCTTCTTGGCCAAGATATTTACAGTATTATTAAATTGATCATTTGAGTGCACCTAAATTTTGTGCAGTATAAGTTGGATATTAAAAGCCTTGGTAGTGTTGAGAAGTATGTGCTAAATAGGCCAGTAGTTAAACTTAAAATAATTGGAAGATTTGGAAGAGGTGTGTAGGAGTTTGTAATACTTGGAAATAATAGATTGGGAGTTTATAAATATATTTATTTTGGTATTGTGAGATAGTGTAGCAATTGCAAATAGAATTGCTAGAAGTTTAGCTTTGTATGATGAGGGCCAGTTAAGGATCTTAGCAAAGAAGCTGCTACTAATCTGGTTGTGGTTTGTCTGGACCCAGCCTACTTCTATCGAGCAGTTGGTAGTGCCTATATCTGTTACTAAACTATTTGTGTAGAATGTGAAGGTTTGTATGTTGATATTGTTACGAGTATATTGTACTAGTATTTGGAATGCTTTACTGTTATAGAAAAGAATTGAGACTAAGGAGTCTATGATATTATTATTAGAGCAGGTGGAATAAAGATGAGGTGTTTAATTGCTATAGAGTATAACAAGTCTATATAATTAGCATTAAGTTTAAGTTTTTTGTTAGTTGTTTTTCTGTCTAAAAATTGTGTAGTTATAGTAGTAGAGACTTTAACTATACAGTGACTTGTGAGGTAGTTGGAGTTGAGTTTGCAGCCAGAACATAGGTTGCATGTAATAGAGAGAAATGGATATAGTAGGTAGTGCTTGGTGTTTATATTGTGTTGCAATGTATAATGAAGACTATATTGTTTCGTTTGAACTTTCTTTTTATCTAACCTTTAATAATTTCACCATGTTGGTAGGTAAGTATCTATAGTTTTAATCTTTTGGAATAGTATTAGCTTGGTAGGCAAAGGGGTTAATGCCCAGTGGTTGGTATTGTAGATTTATTAGCCAATGCTATGGGCTATTCAATATTGTATTTTTCAGAAATAAGAACAGGCCTAGTTTTTTTTCTTTAAGAAGGTGACAGAGTTTGGGTGAGATGTGTTGCCACTCTAATAAGTATTTATTATCTGCTGAGCTGAGCTGTTCTAGATAGAGAATATATTTTTTCTAGAGTTGTTTTTTAAATATATTATACTTTGTACTCTTTGTAAGTATGGGCTTGAGTGGTATAATGCTATCTTGAATTAATTGTGGCCAGGCTCTGTTTGGGTTTATAGTTAGGCCAATACCAGCTTGTTGTAGTATCTGAATTATTTTAGATATTGTAGTATATTTGTTGAGTTCATCCATAGTAGGCTAGGGGTATTGTAGTATGCTAATAGTTGACTATAAATTGTTTTGTAGTCACTGGAGTCTAATATAAATAGTAGTACTGAGTATAGAACTGTTGTTAATCCTAAGAAGTAAGTTGTTTGTGTGATGCTGGAGCTGTAAATCCCAGATATTGTATATATTATAGATTTGGTAACAGAGTATAGTGCTATTAGAGGTAGATCGAGACAGATAAGATTTGTGTCTGGTGATTATAAGATATTTGTCTAGAATTTGGATACAAATAGTATAAGTGATAACTATGTTGTAAATTCTATATTCTATTGTGGGAACTATAACTATATTAATAATATAAGCTATTTGTTTGTCTATTATCTTTTTTGAATTAGCAGTGTAGGCTAGATTAAGGGATTTTTCTTGATTGAGCTTAATTTGATTAGTGTGTTTATTGTTGAGTGTAAACCAACATTCTAAAAACTTGAATGGTAGGTTGGGAGAAATTGTTGTTAAGCTTGTTTGCAGGAAAGAGATATTGGCATCAGGTTGTGTTGATATAAAGGTTGATTTGGAGAAGTTAACTTGGATGTTTGCCGTATTGTAAAATAATAAAGTTGTTTGTATAATTCTTTTGAGGTCTTTTTTAGTGTTGGCAATCCAGACAGTGTCATCCATATATGCAAAGACAGATATCAAACAGTGTAGTCTCTTGGTGAAAGATGAGGTTAAACTTGTTTGCCATGAGATCTGTGTGGTGTAACCTGGCAGGCATGTAGAAATTTTTGTAATAAGTGGGTTATAATAAATTCTTTAAAATAGTAGAGTAATTGTTTCTTCCTAGTCAATACTATTTTAAACTTAGTATAAGTTAGTGAGGCCAAAATTAGGGGTCCGCTAAAGCCTTGTACCCATGTGACTTTTCCTATGTAGATCAGCCAATCAAGATTATGAAATTTTGTTTACACAGATCATCCCGAAGAAGCCAAAAAATCCCAAAACGCAAAAATACAAAAAATGGCAGTCTAAACCTGCCTTGGTGCACTAATAAAAAATGCCGGGAAGGCAATTTTACCTATAAAACTGCCCTAACCCTAACTTTAAACTAACCCTAACCCTAATTATAATTAAGAACTTCAAAATCACGTGGGTATAAGACTTTAGCGATCCCCCAAAATTAGTAATAACTTTGTTAGACTAATCTACAAGAATGTTGGTGAGAATATTAGTAAGAGGTTCAGGCATACTAATTATGTATAGTGATTTTTAAAAAGATCAAAATTAACTGAGTTATAAGCTTTGCTCATGTCTTGGAAAAGTATTTATAGTTGGTTAGCATTACAAACTGTATTTTCTATAACATTGTTGAAAATTTGGATTGGAATAGAGGTAAAATTGCCTAGAAGTGCAATATATTTGAAAGGTGATAGAATTGGGTATTTTGATAAGATGTTGTTTAGATAGTTAGTAAAGGGTTTGTATAAAGCTTTTTAATATGCTCTATAAAGCTTATAGGCCTAGTATTAGTTAAGTTTTTATCAAAGATTAGTTTCTTGGAGATGAGGTAGATTTTGCCTTCTCTCTATTATTTGGATATTGTCTGGACAAGGAGACATCTATTTAGAAGTGCAGTAGTAGCTTGTAAAAACAAGAAGCCTGCATATTTTAGTATTTCATAGCTTATTCCTAAAGGGCTACAGGCTTTGTTGTTGGGTAGATAACTAAGTATAATAAATATCTTCTCTTGAAAGAAGGTAGAAAGTGCTTCTTGATACCAATCTGGCTAGATGTGAGCTTTGGGGTTGTATTCAGCTTGCCACTCTATATTAAATAGTGTTTCATTAATTAGTGAATAGCAGTCTAGTTATTGAAGAGCTATTGGATGTGTAATTTGATAGTGGTAGAGTCTGTGATAACATCCTGGTTAAGTTTGATATTGTCAAATTTTACCAGGAACTTTATACTGATTTAGGATACTGTTAAGCATTGAAGTTGGGTTGGTTTGGGGCTTGGTATATTTTTTGATGATTTCTTTAATGATTTGGTATTGTGATTGTCTAATGTTTTCTAGGTTGCATGAGTAGTATAGCTTCTTCTATTCACAGTTTGCTTTTGTTATCTAGTCTGTGTTAGTTGTATAGAAAGATATTTTCAGATTGTGTATTTTGTTAAGTTTGGCTATAGTAGTGTTTAAGTGTGTTAAAATCTGTTGATTAGACGTTTCACAATTCTGATTATGTTTTCAAGCTTTTTGAGCTCATGATAGAGCTGGGTAGCTTTAGATAAGAATATGTAGTGGAAGTTGCATACTGCGAACTTTTATTGAAAATATGCTAAAGTGTAGCTATAATAAGGCTAGTTTAAATTTTATACCATGTAGTTTCAAGAAACTCCGGGGTTGTAGTTGTGAAAAGTATGTTGTGTTGTTGTAGTTTTGTACTAACTTGGTTTGTAAAGTTCTTCCATGTTTCAGAGATCATTGCTTTATAATCAAAGACTTGTTTTGTGTCTTTGTTATTCTACTATTGTATAGAGAAAAAGCCAGCAGAAGATAAAGATTTTGTGATCACTTTGGGTATTAGTGTTGTAGTTATCTGTATTGTAATCAGTGAGGTATTGAAGGAGTAGTTGGTAAACCCAAATGAAGTCAATTTCACTACTAAGATAGCTCTGTGCCATGTAGATGCAGACTTATGAGAGTGTGAGGCTAGATTATATATGTTATTAAATATGAAATTTGTAGAAATTTGAATTTAATTGATTGAAAGTGAATATTTTCTGTAGATATATTAAGGGTAGAGAGTAATGATGATCATTTTCATATATAGATATGTGGTAATTTTTTTTGTGTAACACATATAACCAAACGTAGATCTAGAATTTTCTATGATAATCGATACTACTTTTTACCTTTACTTTATTCTTCAAGTTCTTTACTTTATTTTTTTTTATTTTAACCAATACAACCAATTTTTACTATTTTGTACAAATAAAATCGCATCTTTTGTCATTTCGTCTATGACTAAATTACATGTTAAATGAGCCGTGTTAGCTCTTTTGTTTAACAAAATAGCCTGTTTTACTAAGCCACGATGAACCAGATCAGCCAATGCTAATTCGGCCAACCCTTTTGTATTTAGTTTTTCTGGCTTTTCACGGGTATAAAGATTAACACATTTAATTTTTTACTTTGAAATTGAGCATTTTTTGAAAGACAAAAAACTTCCACAACATCTGAAGATATGATCTTATCATTATTATCACATAATACCGATACCACATTCAACATATCTAAAATTTCTATTTTTACATTATCTAGTTCTGCACCGTCATCTTTACGCTTTTGACAATTGTCACACAAATTACAAGTTGGTGGAATCGGATCCTCTGGCCATTGGTAGTATTTTGATATTTGCTGAAATTGGCATTCATAAGAGGTAAGGCAATAATACATTACCTCAAACAATTGGAATTGTGCTTTGCTCAGATAGAGCTTCCGA
>CAJVPU010001132.1:0-13855 GCA_910591775.1 Dentiscutata heterogama | reverse complement strand
ATCTAAAGGTGTCATAAAATCTACATATGAATAGTAAGTTACACCTGGTAATGAATGGCAATTGTAACCAGAAGGTTTAAATGGGTATCCTCATAGTTGAGATACAGGTATGATAGCTAGTGTAGAACCTAGGGCAGACTACTTAAATAGGCAACCAAAAGCTACATGTATGGCTAGTTGTACTCTCATTAGTAA
Source organism: Dentiscutata heterogama (assembly GCA_910591775.1). Classification (NCBI taxonomy): domain Eukaryota; kingdom Fungi; phylum Glomeromycota; class Glomeromycetes; order Diversisporales; family Gigasporaceae; genus Dentiscutata; species Dentiscutata heterogama. The sequence continues at coordinate 13,660 of CAJVPU010001132.1, read as the reverse complement.
TAACCAGAGAGCTTAAATAGGTAATCTTCTAGTTAGATTGCAGGTATGGCAGCTAGTGTAAAACTCATGCGGACTACTTAAATTAGGTACCAAAAGTACATGTGTGGCTTGATATATCCTTGTTGTAATTGTAATATGAAATTAATAATCTAATAAAATGTTCCTGACCATAGAGATCACCTTAATATTAAAAATAATAATAATAATAATAATCGCAAGGAATTAGCAGGTTTCAATTTTGACTAGATAATCAATACAAGATTATAGTATTAAAATTTAATATTTACTTATAGTGCTAATAATTATTCAATAAACAGGATTTAGTATCCTATAAGGAGCATGTACTAGAATAGTTTTATGTTAATAAATTTTACCCTCTTTCACTCTAATGATTACTGACTTTGATGTGACTATACAATGCATTTGCTATAAGGGTTTTTTGAAACATTCTAAGGGTTTGTGTTCATTATATTATATATATTATCTATTTGGTTGGGGCTACAGGTTTATAAATAAGAATGCAATTTTGCAAGAAGAAATGAATAGACCTATCAGCTTAAAAAAGCATGTTGAAGTAATTGCAAAAGAAATTTTCAAATTCACTGAATTGAGACCTAAACAAATAGATGTGATAAAATTTTATATAGAAGAAAAAAAGAATATACTTGTCATTATAAAGACTGGTTAAAAAAAATCCTTTTGTTATATTGCTGCTTCTATTCTTTTTGATAGTTTTACAATTGTTATTTCATCATTAAAATCTTTGATTCAAAGTCAAGTAGTTAGTTAAAAAAATTAAGAGTTTAAAATTGAAAATTAAAAATCAGTAGTAAATACTGAATCAACACAGTCTTTAGAATTATTTTATCAAATTAGGAATCCCATGTGGTAGATTGGTAACTTTATCTCAAAGAACAATTAAATATAAATCAAAAATTTTTAAAGAAATAGTCCTTGGATTTACTCATTTGCTTTATGTTATACCAGAAAAACTGTTGCTTAATAAATATCTTAGAAAGCTATGCGATCGCTTGTATGAAAAAAAAAACTACAATTTGTAATTGATGAAGCTCATTGTATTTTTGAATTTTGTTACTTTAGGTAAAAATATAAAATATACTAAAAAATAAACTAAAAAATTATTAAAAAATAAAAATTTTTTTAAAGAGGAATGGGAAAAATTAGGTAAATTAAAAGAAAACTTTCTGATATTCGAATCATAGCTCTAACTGCAACTCTGTTCCAGGATAATGCATATGCTCTTAGAGACAATATGAATATTAATGTAAGTCATTTTGAAATTACAAAAGGTAGTGACCTATTGCATAAAGAGTAATATTTTTTAGTTCAAAGCTGATACAATAATAACTGGAATGGACAAAGCAAGTAATGAAGTTAATTAAAGACATAGAAGTTAGTTGCACAATTATCTATTGCGCATGGATCAAGGATTGTGAAGAAGCTTTTGAGGCATTAAACCTAAAAATAAGAGAAATACAATTGGATATATACCATGGGCAACTAAAAGAAAGTGAAAAAATAAAGGTAATTAAAAAATAAAACCAAGGTCTAACACATTTAATAATTGCAATATCAGCATTTGGTATAGGTATAGACATGTCTGATATTCACCTGGTTCTGTATTATAATTTTCTAATGAATATAAGTAAGTATATATATTACTTAGTATGTAGCTTCAATAAAAGAAAAATACTTATAATTTTTGCAAATAGCCAGTCAGATTCAACATTTGGGGTGGGCTGGACACGATCAAAAAACTTCAAGTTATGTTGTTCTTTATTCTGAAAAGGATATCTGCACTAAGTATACTATTATTGCAGGTGATAGAGAAAGGTATCATTATTATCCTTTTTATTTGTTTTTTTGTATTATAAGTCTCAATAAAATTATATCAATTGTAGTAATGAAAATAATGATGAAAAAACCCTTACTCAAGAACTATACCTAGCTAAAGCATGACATGAGCTATTTGAAGTAATGTATTATTATTTTACCTTATATAAGTGCCAGTTTCAACTAGTGTCATGATATCATACATGGCCAAATGATCTAACCTCTCCAGATTGTAATTCATGTGATAACTGCAAAAAGTGTTCAGAAGATAAACCAGAGCTTGTTGATGCGCAGTCAGACATTTTAGAGTTGCTAATAGTTATTATGGTATTATGTGAGAATAATGATAAGCTGATCATGCCTGCAAATGTTGTTAAAGTTTTTGGTTGTTCAAAAAGTGCTCGACTTCTGGGTAGAGGGTTAATTATGCTAGAACTCCTTGATCACTTAAAGTCTAAGAAACTATACACAAAACTATTAGCTGAACTAGCATTGGCAGACTTGGTTTGTCGAGGCTTCATAAAACAGACTATTTGGCTGGAGAGAAAAAGTAATAAGTATTTGATATCTAGTGTACTTATAGAAGATGTGAAGGAAAATGTGAGTTCACTCGCAAAACATGAAATTTGGTCATACTAGAGAAAATAACTGTAAAATTTTCTTTATTACAAAAAATTAGAATTAGCGTTTAGGTCAGCATTAAAAATTTGTTGTGCACATATTGGTTCCCTAACAATTACTGTGCAATATGCACAAAAAATAAAATAACATTCCTGTATAAAAAAATTTTTTTTGCTACAACATATTTGTGCAATAAAATCGCTAAAGAAAATTAATAAAATTAGCTCAAGTGCTTTTTTATATGGAAATTTCTAGAATCACATGTAGAAATTGATTTTCATGTACGTTACACAAAAAATTTGCATACCGATAATACCGATACGGGTTCATATGAAAAATGATCTACGTTCACCCTACCCTTAGAGTGCTAAGTAGAAATATTTCTAACGGAAATAACTATTTTTCTTTTTTTAAGATTAAAAGATCTTAAGTTGGGTTTTTAAACAAAACAAGGTTGTTAATAAGGAGGTCAATATAATGTATAGAATAGACTTTAAGTTAGATCAGTTCTTGAAGTGTATTAAGATTTACTAAAGGTCTTGGTTATATATAGTGAAATACAGCGTTTAAGCTTGTTAAAAGTAATAATCGCTTTAATATATATATTTTCTTTATACGTTTATAGCATACTGTATCTTTCGAATATATATTTTTGATTTATGCATTTTCTTTTTACGTATAAGGCTTCGTTTTCTTATGTCAATTGTAATAAAGCAATGAATTTGATTGGTCAATAATCACGGGTAGATCTACAAAATTAACCAATCAGACTAACTTCTGTCTATGAGTTCTCAGTAGCATTCTCACGGGAACAGTTACGAATAAACTTGAAAAAATTACATAAAAAAAGAACGTTATCATAATATGGTAAAGAAATAATGAAAACTTACAGTGAATAGCTTTATTATATTTGTATAACATAAATATAATTTATGTTATTAATATTTTCTTCATTAACATTTGCAATCTGAATATGTATTGGGCTTGAAATTCAGAACGATGTAACCTATTTCATATTTTTCTATGCATAATTTTTTACTTAGATGACGCAAGAATCGAAATAGCCTAAAATATCTATTTTAGGAGTATTTTTTCGGAGTATTTTTTCGGAGGGCTGAATTTCGACAAGACATGTGCTTTTCTCGGTGCTACTCAACTTCTGGCTTATGTAATTGTGATACGTATAGGGATTTTCTGAAAGGATATACCGTGTACGTAGCATGTGAAAACTATTAAAAAAAAAAAGATTGATTAAAATTATCCATCTGCAGTTTGCAGCTTAACGATACGACGACTTTTAAAAAGTTTTATTTTTAAGTATCGATGTGTTATGTACTCACGCACGTACCAGGTCGTACGTACGTACATACGTAATTTTGCTCACCGAAATTTGAAGTTAGTAATTTTATGATCAACTATTTATATTCAAAAACGTAAAAGCTTACTAATAATCTGGAGAAAATGTTGATTACCTGATTATCTTGGGAATATTGACTCGGATCAAACCGAAAGCAATGAATGAATTGATATTTTTGGAATAAACCAAATTTTTTTGTTTATTTACTCGAATATCCAACAGCCATAAATTAATTCAGTAATTACTGATCTTTTCTAACCTTTTTTATTTAAATAATGATTAAGTGACAATTAGTTACTGTTTTTAGCGCAGAACTAATTTCACTACCATATTCCACTAGCGTTAAGGACTGTTATTTGCATTATTTAACCAGAACAAGGTCATGAAACAGGGATTCGGAATTTTGTCCTTGGAATATACACTCCGAAATGTTTTTGTTTGTGAAGGCGTAAACCATTCTCATTCATCGATCTGTTACATTAGCCTAATGAATTTCCTTAAAAAAACTAATAGAGACGGAAAGAATTGATTATTTAGTAAAATATCTATTCGAATGAATTAAGAAAAAAAAAAAAAGAATAAATATATAAAAAATAAAACTTGACTTATAGAACAGAAACTGTTTTTATAAAACGCAATATCGTATTACGCACTTTACGTATTAACTGTTATCTTAATATTTTAATAAGTGGTAATAATATCAAAAACATGTCTGATAACATTCCTCCTACCTTATATGTCGTTCGTACTGATGATGAGAGTAATTGTTTTATTCTTAAACTAGCTGAGAATAATTACTGGCTAATCGATAGTGCACCCGCTCGCTTTCGATGTTATCAATATTTTAAATTTGCTATTTTAAAACGTAAAATAACAAATTTTAAAGGGATTACTATTACAAATCCGCGTAAGGAACATTTAGAGGGCATGACTAGGTTTTTCAAGGAATATATTTTATCTAAAAGTATTCATGCTAAAGAATTTCCAAACCTTGACTTTTATGTTGTTCTTACTGAAAAGTTCAGAAATGAAGAGATTATCGATATTCTAAAAGACATTGGATTTGAACTCGATAATAATGTACCAAAGAAATTCGAGTATTCTAATATAACTATGGAATACTTTTTCCATAAAAATGGGAAGCCATTAATTTTGAGACATAAAAAAAGCGATAAACATGACATGAATGCAGTAGGCAATAACGATAATGTGACACTGATGAGAAATAAAGCAAAAGTTCAAACAGATTTGTCAAGTATACTGACATATTTACAATATGAAAACAACGAAATTAAAAAATCGATGTTACTCACGAGTGACAATGTCGTTACATGGATACAAAAAATTTTGGCTACAAAGTTAAATATATATCAGCAAGCAAAACTAAATAAACGGCCATTTATTGATATTTTTCAAGTACCCAACCATGGAGCAAGATTCAATTCAATGATTGCAGGACCTAATGTTAATCCACCCAAATATGTGAATCAACAATTTGCTTTAATGGCAATTTTATATTATGGCGGTCAATTTGATTTTAAAGATCTTAATAATAAAACAAATATTGATATTGAAGCCGATTTCGAAATCATACTAAACTTTACTAATTTTGAAACATTTAAGAAAGCGGCCCTGTTACAGGAATATACTCAATCTCATTCTAATCCAAATGCAATTAAACGTTTTTTAAAAGCGATGGCAAAAGCATTAATTATTCAGGGATCTTCAAAAAAAACCAATAATGTCAATTGGGATTGGGATGAAATCAATTGGCCAGAAGTTGCAAGAAAATTATATATTATTTATTGTATGAATCAAACTACCGATTCACATTGTTGGCCAAAGTATGACTTTATTAAAGACATAATTGATATCCCTGATAAAGATAATATTGATCCGTATTTTAATCATCCATATTTTGATAAAACAACAAGAAAAAAAATTATTGAGAAACAACTTTATTCGTATTTTAATAGTATAAAAGAGAGAATATACGAAAATTTTGATATCATTATTTCAATAAAAAATAAAAAGAAGAAAAGAAATCGCCGTCCACAATATGCGACTCATTTGCGACCATTACTCATTCCTATGTGGAATAGCCTTGATACTTCTCCTTTAATGTTTCGAAATATTGTATTTTCTATCTCAAATTTTTACGAATCATTTATAACGGGAACCTATATAATCTCATCGGGTGCACAGAAAGGCCATCCAGATCCATTAGTAATTATTGGAATTATTAAGTCAATTTTGGAGGATTTAAATGAAGAGAGAAGTGCAAGGATTTTGTTGACAAGTGGATCGAAAATTAATATGAATTTAATATCATCAGCCGTTGATAGCTTGTTGGGGTATAAAGAAAAGAAATCATGTTATATAGATAAATTTTTAAACCGGCGCATTAAAATTTATTCAATTCGAGATAGTTCTTGTGAAGTTGGTGTTAAGCTGTCTGACAGTGAATTCGAAGATCCAAAAAGTGTAAGACTTTTGAAATGGAATAATTCTGAGAAAGCTGAAATCAAAAAAATTTCCGATACTTTTAAAACTATTCCGGAACAACCAATAAACAAAATCTCTAAATCGTATATAAAGATTTTAATCAATGACAAAAAACTTTGGCTCGGTGTAAACGAAAAAGGCGATTTGATTCCTTCCGATAAGCCAATTTTATTTACGATTTCAAACGTACCATTTTTGGACCAAATTGCGTATCGAATATCTAGCTGCGACTTCAATTTTATTGTTAAATTTGAATGGGCAATTAAGGATGAATATAATAAATTTTATCTAGTCGATTTAAATACTGATCAAGATCTTTATTATGCACTTGAATACGATGTTGATGATGATTTCTATTTAGTAGATAAAAGTACAATCGATGACTTTGAAGAATCAACACCTTTACCACATTTCAGGAAGATACCTCTTAAGGAGAAAGAGAATGCACTATTATTTAATTTTTCAAAGAGTTTACGTGATAATTTTACAAATCAATCAACAAAAAAAAGAAAAAGTGGAAAAACGTTGAGCAGTTACTTGATGGAGCTTGGTGAGCATAGTGCACTTTCGGGTTTGACAATTTTGAACGCTCTTAATTATATAATAAGAGCTAGTAATGTCAAAAAAGTATTCAAATCGCTTCCAGATAAATGCTTACTTTTTAAAGCCAAATCAGACTCTGAAGTCGAATGGGAAATTACTGAGAATAATCTATTTAAAATAAAAAATGCCATCATTAGATTAGATGAATCAGAACTTCTAAAATTTCACACTTCATTTCCTTTTTACAAACATGCAACAGCTATGCAAGTAAATATTAAAAATCCGCAGCTTGATAATTTGCAAATAGAAATTAAGATATTCTTGAATAATAACGGGTCAAAAAGTGAATCTGTGTTGACGCCTGAGATATTTGATATATCTCAATCAAAATCTGTTTATGATTATCTGCTAAATGCAAATGTTCCTCAAAAAAAATGGAAAGACCTTCGACTTAGTTATCTAAGCTCATTAATAATGCCATCATTAATTTTAGTGCCGGAATTTTTAAAAGTACCTTTACCTTTCTTATCGGGTACCTCTTTACTAAATCAAAAAATCAATAAAGAAATTTCAGATATCAATTTCGAAATCGGCCCTACTGGTGCTAGATTAATTCGAACAGAAGTCTTTTTGGATATATTAACAATTGAAGATATATTTCAACTTGATGGCATCCAAATTTCACAATTGACTGATATTAAAATTACGACTATTAACTCGGATGCTGTTAATGGTGATCCAAATATAACCATTGAAGCTTGTGCAAATATCAAAGATAATGCTGTAAAGATATTAACTCAAAATGAAGATGAACAATTTTTATTAGTCAAATTTAACACTAATAAACTCGTTAATATTGCAGAAGCTTTAAATGTTGGTGAAAATGTATTCAATAAATTTAAGGTTCCCTTATATGATGTGTCCTTGGATAAATTTCTAAATAAAGTTAATCCAGAATTTAGCTTATTATTCCATCCAGTAACTGAGCCTCCAACAATGAATTTTAAGCTTAAAAATATTAGTATCTTTGTGAACAATTTCCTTACAGTGGAGAAATTTGTACCTCCTCAGATTTGTCGACATTTAAAACTAACGAATGCATCCATTGATATATCTATATATGATCCATTGAATATAGACCAATTAGATATAGAAAATATAATGATTGGTTTAAATATCAAACTTAATCTTTTAACCACGGACAATAAAAATCTTCTTGCAAACCTCTCATATCTTACAGTTAAGCAAGCCATGTCGATTTCTATCAGACCTCAGGATTTATATGATGACAATAATCCATTAAACTTGAAAGAATTGTTAAAGGCCATTGAGTTGTATGACACCTTTGAAAAAATTAGTAAATTCTCGTTAGTATTATGGCATCATGTAAAAGACTTAGAGTCCGTAGGTTTTCAATATCTTGACTTGCAAATTAAATTGAATGAGCAAGGAACTACTTATGAAATTGGCGACTTCAATCTTGGAATTTTAATTCCGAGATTTATAATTAAAAAGGACGTTATTGAAGTTAGAAACGCAATAGTAGATCTAGGGTATAATAGCGACCAATGGTCTGGAAAAATTCAAGGTGTGGGTGAAATAATCGGAAAAGATAGAAAGAATAATTGTCATATCGAATACATGTTGCCTACAAAAGAGCAGTTGGGAAATCTATTAATTAATGACATTACTGAAGATCTTTCTTTAAAAGAAGCCCTTCAAATTCTTCAACTTGAAAATACTTCAATATTACCTGCCCTTGAAAAATTTTTTGAACACATGAAAATTTCAGAGATTAATATCAATTTAGTTAATTCAGATCGGTCTGATTTTATTATTAACGATTTGTCATTTATTCTACAAAAAGATAAACATGTGCTAAAACCTTTAACTATTAAGCAATTGGAAGTAAATCTTACCTATTTTCCACCAAAAAATAATACAGATTCTGCCATATGGAAATTCAGTTTCGAAGGAAGTGTTAGTACAATGATTATGACATTAAACTATAATAATGAAAAAATTCATGCCGCCTTAACTCCAGTTAAAAATACAAGACTTAAAGACGTCATAGAATTGCTCGTAAAAACGCCAGAGTTTTCTGATAATTCTATGTATTATGAGATATTTGATTCAGAAATCACAGACGTCAAAATAACCATTGATATTAGTGGTGATAACATGCATATCGAAAAATTTTCAACCAAATTAGTAAAAATATTATCGTATGGCGAATTCACTCTTGACGATCTATTATTTAAATGTGAAAATGTGAATATGGATAAACATGATAATAATCAAATAATTCTACCTCACAAAAAGTACACATTGGACGCTATTATTTCTCGTAATATAGCTAATGACAAAGTTAGTGCAAAGATAAAACTTGATTGCTCTGAAAATATAGTGGATGCCTCTATTACTTCATTTCAAAGTCATTTTTTATTATTAGACATATTAAAAATTTTAATAGGATATGAATCTAATTTACCAAATTTGTTACCAAAGCTGCCTAATTTTCCAAATTTTGATAATATTGAATCTGATCAAAAATTTTCGGTAAAAATTTTGATAAAACCATTCAAAATAATGGGATTCAATATTTCTGCACAAAGTGAATCTTTTTATGAAGTCCTGAAAAAACCTTCAATATATTTGCAACCACTTGGAATATCAATAAGTTACATGTATGATTGTGATAGTCAAAAAGAAAATCTTGAAGGGAGATTATATGGAATATTCATTTTAAATGATGGTAGCAAGCTCAAATTAGAATTTGCGAGCTCAATGACTAAAGATAGTGATATAGTTATTGCAGGTATACAAGTTTTTGAAGGTGAAAGTTCTATCCATATATCAACTGTTGTAGATACGCTGTTAGATGATAATTATGAATGGCCGGGGAAAACTCCTAAAGAAATGAGATCACCCAAATTCACCATAACACCTGAAGTGAAAGCTTACCTTCATATTAACCTCGTCAAGAAATCTGTAGCTTTATACGCAACAATCGAATCAATTGGTAATTGTTTGCTTTTGGTTAAAAATATGAATGAAAAACCTTCAACAGGTGTAGTAATGGAATCACACTCAATTGCCAATGAATTTGGATATTTATTTGCCTTAAGGACTTCTAATAATTTTCAATTTGAAGATTTATTTAATTTATCGGACGTTGTGTATAACATTGACACAATGTTGTCCTTATTGCAAGGTAATCTTATTCTTGTATCGTTTCAAGGTGCCCAATTTGAGAAGGCTAAAAAGGAATTAAATGATATAATTAAAGAATTCAATGATGTCTTAAACCCAGATAAACAAATTAAATTTGAAGATATTCTTTCAATTAAATTGCCAGATCACGATATTTATAAAAACGAGAAATTAGTAAAAGGAGCAAATTTATACGTAAATTTAAATTACCACTCAATTTTATTAAAAAATCTTCGAACAATATCAAATTTAGATTCTAGTTCACAAAAAATATTGGTTGCGTTATCTTTAGGTGTTGGCGCGTTGTCAGAAAGTGAATTTAAAGCAACAATTGAAGATTTAACACTTTATGGTGGATTAAGTTTCGAGTCAACCTCATTTTACTACAAACCTAAAATAAAAGAATCTGAATCTAGATTAATTGTTGCTGGAAATTTGAATTTTACTGAACTACTTAAAACAAAATTTATTGTTAAAGGAATTTTAGATAACGGTGAAAAAGTTTCATCATTCACAGCGGACTCAAAGTTTTTAGAATCACAATCTATTAAAAATCCATTTGAAAAAATGATCGGAATATGTCTTTACGGAATTGAATTTACCATGAAACTTATACGTGAAAATAATAAAAAAAATCCTAGTAGTACGTGTTTATTAAAAGGCAAAGTTGATTTTAATTCAGAAAATCAGAATATGAAGACGATTTTAGAAGGAAACGTTCTATTTGTAGATGGGAAACCTCGTATTTGCACTGTAACTATTAATAAAAAAATTCAATTTATACATTTACTTGCAACAATATTTTTTGAGAAAAGTCAAGATGAAAAACCTAACTGGAATCAAGAATATCCTGATATTATTTTAAATGATGGAGAGATATATTATACATTTATACCTCCAAAACACAAAGAAGATAAAATAGAAATCGACGGAAAAGTTTATTATAAAGGTTATAATATTAGTGCACATATAGATTTCTTCGGAATGAACAATCTTTTAATCACCGCTCAAATTAATAATGGAATTATAATCAAAGCTGATAGCGGGAATTCAGAAATTAATTTGGGATTTGTTAAAATTATTAAATATAATTTGATAATAGAATCAAATTCAAAGAGTAAAAGCATTAGTATTGATGGTAGTCTCAAACTATTTGATATGAACCCCGCTCAATTCCATCTAGATTATAAAAAGAAATCAAAATGCCTTGAAGGAAAAATTGAAATAAAAGGATCTTTGCTTGGAGTAGATGATCCAGCAATCGAAGGATATTGGTCTAAAAAGAAAAAATTTGTTATTACTAAATGGCCGAGCTTTTGTCAATTGTTTTGGGAGGCTACAGAATTTGCAAGAATAATTGAAGAGGCTTCAGTTAATTTATGTAAAGCTATTATTTCCGATCTTAATTTGAAAGAAAAGTTTGAAGGTCATTTCAATATTGATTTAGAACAGCTTGAAACTCATAGTGATGCTTTAGTGTCTTTTTTAATTACAGGGAGTTACTTAATAAGAATAAAAGGTGGAAAAGAAGAGTTAACAGAAATTACAAAAATTGATATTCTTCCAATTCAATTAGATATAAAATATCCTAGTGATATATCAAAGTATTTTGAAGAAGAACTACCAAAAAATGCTGTAAAATTCTTACAAAATTTATTGAATGATCCTGAAAAATTTGTAAAATTTTTAGGAGGTTTGTCAATTGCTACTTTGATTAACTTGAGCGAACCTGCATTAAAGGGATTGGTATGTTTTGCTGGGAATGAAATATTTAAATTAGCAAAAGTTACATTTGATGCGATGAAGAAAAGTGCAAATAACATTTTAAGGAATAGACAACCTAAAAGTAAACCTTCAGAAGAGATGATTAAAGCAGTTGAAAAGGCAATAACATTAAGTGATGCAGTAGTTTTGGCTAGTCCACTGCTTTTAATAACAGGAGAGTGGGTTGTGTTTTTTGCTTTTGCAATCACCTTGATAACAGTTGACTTAAAAATTCTCTATGGTGATCAATCCGAAGAAGAAAGAAAAATTAGAAAGGAAAAAAATGAAATGAAACTAATTGATAAAAGAATAAAAGGTGTGCTAGAAAGATTTTTAAAAATGGACAATTTAACCCCAGGGCTGGAATTTTGTTTGGATAATTCTTTAAAGATCAAATGGAACGTTCCTGAAGATGCAGAAAACGATAAGTTAGCTGGAGAAATTTGTTATAAATTGCAGATTACTATTTTTGGAAAGGAACTGGTAGAAAGGAATTTTATTGTTATTGTTGGGAAAGAAGAAATCGAAATGGATAAATTGGATCATAAAAGATTATCATATGTGTTTATAGATAATTTATTAATGAAATGTGAAAAAGTTTCAGTCAAAATAACAGCAATTCTTCGACAAGGTAATCAAAACTACACAGGTTCGCAATCTAAAGAAGCTGAAATCGAGCATAAACCCAAATTGTATCCTCCAACAAAGTTAACGTCTACATATGATTCACGCCACAAAATTCTTACCACTAAAATAGTTTCAGAAGACAAAGATACTCAACAATACTATTGCGAATTATTCAATGTCAGTGCTAATAAAGGTGATAGTTTTGAATATAAAGAGGTAGTTTATTCTGAAGTAATTGACATAAACACTTTAGATTTAGAAAATACTTTATGGAAAATTTATACAGAAGAAAGATTAATACTCGGTCTTGGTGGCAATTACAAAATCCGCGTTTCAGCAAAGGCAATTAATTGGATAGAGAGTGAATTTACATATGCTAATGAAGTAATAGCACGACTGTCTCCTCCTATATCAATAGGATTTAAGCATACCTATGACATTTATGAATATCTTGAAATAATAATAAAAGATACAATAGATCAGAAACAATTACGTGGCTATACATGCGATGTTATAAATGATAAAGACGTTATTTATTCTTTACCAAATAATAAAATATCATTAAATCCACCAAAATTAAAATTAGATGAAATAAGAGATATAATAAAAAAAACCGACTACTGAACACTTTATTCGTGTCAAAAAAATTGCAAAAGAGGAATCTAATTTGATGAATTCGAGTTATACATTATCTAGTAAATCATTTAAATTTTTACCTCATGTAAATAATATCAATGGATCATATAATATAGATAATAACATATTGAAAATTTCATGGGATCTAGTTGAAAATGCTTCATTATATGAAGTATTTTTACTAGCTCATGGTCAACGTTTGAAGCTTGACAGAATCTCAGAAACTTTTATTGAATATGATATACAGCAATTTGACAAACAAATAACAAAGAAGCAAATAAGCAATTCCGACTGCCAAATTACTATATATAATTGCACAATTCAGGCGAAAAAAGGTAAAGAATTTTTTGATGGACCAGTAACTCGCATTGATAAAGGCTTTGAACAACTTCCAAGACCTACAAATGTTGACATGGAAAAAAATTCAAATAAACTTCATATTTCCTATACACCAATTACGCTTTCAGATAGGTTGAAAGAGAAATTCAAAGGATACAAAATTAAATTGTACAATATACAGTCATCAAATGAGCGTTTGGC
>CAJVPU010001131.1:0-13858 GCA_910591775.1 Dentiscutata heterogama | reverse complement strand
TTAATTAAATTTAAATAAATTAAAAATACTATAAATAGTAAAATAAAAAATAAATTTATATTATTGATATTAACTTTTGGAAAGTCTAGCAGTAAAAGTTGAAGCAACTCAAATTGTTTCACAAGGTTGCACTACTACCAGCTGGCATACTTAAAAACTCTGCTCACCTTTTTGTATTCAATCTTTCAAATTTTCCAGCTTTAGATAAAGACATATTATAAAATATATTATATAGTAAAGAATATAAAGAAAAGATAAAATAAAATAATAATAAAATAAAAGAAAAAATAAAAAAAAATAAAAATAAAAAAAAAATTCGAAATAAGTAAATAATTACTAAAAAAATAAAAATAAAAAAAAAATAAAAAAATTAAAATAGAGCAAATAGATGTGAATTAAGTTAAAATAAGGTAAACTGATCGAAACAAAAAATATTAATAAAAAAAAAAATAAAAATACATGAAAAGAAAAAAAAAATAAGCAAATTTAAAATAAGCTAATAATAAGGTGGCATCCATAATTCACGTTAAACCAGTATTGTTATAGAAATCTTATAGATAATACAAAAATAATACTACTGGTATTATTAACAAGATTTCTATTTCTATACAATACAGTACTGGTTTAACATAAATTATAGATGCCACCTAAATAAAAAAAAAATAAAAAAATAAAATATAAAAAAATAAAGTATGAAAAAAATAAAATATAAAAAAATAAGAAGATTGAATAGATGCGAATTATATTAAAAAAGATTAAATCGAAGTGAAACAAGCAATATGGTAAAAAGAAAATAAATTTATATGACAAACAAGTTAGAATTGATAGATGATTTGAAAGAAAAATATTTAGAAAGTGCAATAGAATGAAAATATTATGAAGAGAAAAAGAGCTAAAGAGACTGTATTTAAAGTTTTTTAAATTAATTCTAATATAATCGAATTAATCCATATCTACTTAGATTTATTTAAAGGTTTTCGATAAAATTTAAATCTATTCAAACTTTCTAAAGTAATTGATTTTTACTTTATTATAATAAATTATTACATATTTATCTTTATTTAATTATATAAAATTAGTATATTAAATACATTTAATTTATTTCAATATATTAGTCTTTTAAATATGTTAAATGATTTTAATAATACCTGAATTTTTTTAAAACACATTTGGTCAAGATAAAACAATTCGAATTAACCTGATTTATTTTACATATAACTTTTACTATATTTAGTTTATGCAAAATAATTTAAAATAAATTAATCCGCTTTAAAACTAACAAAAGCCAATTATAGTAATTATACTAAATATGCATATTTTATATTATTCTATTGTTACGAAGATGTATTCTAGATTTTTAATATAATCTGAATTACAATAAATAAAATTTATATGTTCTAAAGTAATTGAAAAGTAAGGGGTTTAAAAGAAACTAATACAATTATATTTTATTTTTTAACAAAACGATATTGATTTAAGTAATTAATATACTAAAATGTATTTGATCAAACTAAACAAAAATAAATTAATTTAGATAAAAACAATATGTATCAATTTAAATTTCTCTAAATTAATTTGATCTAGAAAAATTCAAATTAATTTGATTTAAGCAGCCTTATGAAATTTAATCTGATTGAAAAATCATAAGCTATTTATAATAAATTAATCTAAAAATGTATATAGTGCATTATATTATTATTAAGGCTTACAATAAATAAAATTTATTTGTTCTAAAGAAATTTATTTGTAAGAATTTATAATAAATTAATAATAATTTTAATTAAATATGACAAATAAAATTAATCAAAGCAATTCAAAATAAATCAATATAATTCAAAATGAAGCAATTTTATAAAATTTAATAAGCAGACAACAATAGTAGAAAGTAAATTAAAATATTTATTGTTATAGATAAATTCGAATAGGTTCAAATTTAATTAAACTGTACCAATTTATTGTAATATATGAAAAATGAATATTTTAAATAAAATTCTCAAATAATAGAAATATATATTATTGTAAACAAGTTTACTAAAATGCACCTATGGTGTTCAATACTATAGGCCCCTATTTCTCAAAAATGTACTAAGTAAACGGGATCGGGTATTCTAAGTAAAAATGACCAGGACCCCCAAAAACTTTATAAAAACTAAAATTAAAACCTTATATCTAATCTACATTATATAATATTAAAAAAAAAAAAAAGTATTAAAAAATACACCCTAACCTTAAAAACAATTATATATGGTGCTAAACACCATAGGTGCATTTTATAATAATTGAAAAATTTGTAAAATTAAGAAATTGGTTTCTTACAACTTTATTACTATTTAAAAAAACTATAATAAGCAGCTCTGCTAAATAGTAACAATAATCTCTCGATCACTATATCTAGTTCATTGTAGATTTTTTTTTTTTTTTGTCAATTATTGTTAAACTCTCAAAACCGATGTGCATAGATTTTGTATTAGTATTTGAAAAGTTATACTGTAAATTTGAAATAATTGTAAATTATTAGTGAAAACGGACTTTGTAGATTAATTTTTATCAGATTTGGCAGGTTATCGGTTTTGACAAGATTGGTTTGAGAGCTTCAACAGTATATAATTAGGCGTAAATAAATGGAAAAAAAATAAATATTATGTATCATTGTATAACAAATACCCAAAATATTAATTACATATTATGGTGTATTTTGTTGACGATACCTTTTTTTTAGATTAATTATTAAAAAATAGTAACAAATTCTATTGTACAGATTATTATATGCCATAATTAATTTAAATAGTAAAAGAAAAAAAAAACCACCATAATACACGTATGTATTTGGTTTATAATGAGTTATAAAATTTGGATGATAACCAATTTTTAAGACCTTTGTCTATATACAGAAGCATCACATAATAGATTGGTAAATTACTATACAATAAAGAAAACTTCTTGAAAAGTTGAATAGAATTATACAACAAATTTTGAAAATCTATAAATAAAATGTGAAATCTATTTGATCTTGATACTAATAGCATTAAAATTATTAAAAAGTATTTGTTTGTATGTACTAAAAATTCTTATTCATCTTTCAACGGAATTTTTACAACACTCCAATCTCTTACTTTTTCAAATACCCAGAAGTTCAAACTACCCAGTGGAACAATAACCCACATCCTAGCAGACATTCCAACAAATAAACCTTTTACACCTTCTGTCTTTACAATACTTGCAGCCATGTTCCACCATCTTAACTCCTTTTGTTTTTGTCCTGCCTCACGAGCGATCTGTATTCTTGTTTTTACAACATCGAAAGGTGCAGAAGTGAAAGTTGCAGTAGCCCCAGCCATGACACCAGCTGACACAGAAAGAAAGAAATGAGAAGAAGGTAAGAAAGGAAAACGATGTTGATTTTTCTGTAATGTTTCCAAAGTATAAGTATAAGTGAAAAAATAGGCAGGAAAAAAAGAAATTGTGTTGAGTAGACCAGCAGCCCAACCACGGTAAAGAAAACGGAGAAGAGGAACATCTTTAGGTTTTAGACGCGTGATAAAATTGTTTCTTAACGAGACCGAATGCAAATGTGGGTCATTGATATTAGGTGTTAAAGGTGTATTATGAGGTGTAACAATATAAGTTGGTTGATTGGAGGTCGTTGCAGTAGAAATTGCTCTTTTAAGAGTCGATGAAGTGTTATTAATTTGAGTAATATTATTAGGTGAAAAATGAGGAGATCTCGAGACTTGAAGTTGTTGAGAAATTACATCAAAAGGGATCATAAAACTTGAAGTTATCACAGCGCTTAAAGTTCCCAATAAGGCATTAATAGTTGTATGACTACGATTTTCTAGCCAACCTAACCCAACAGAACTGCCTTTCCCTTTGTATACCATGTCCCTTAATGCATCGTAGGTAGAGAAATGAACCAAACGTCCACTAATACTGCCTAACCCGTAAACTCCTACACCTTTAAAAAAACCACGAACGCCTTCGGCTTTAATCCTTTCAGCGAAAACTTTTCCCATCGTTGTAGCAGAAGACGTTCCTATATTAGATTGCTGAATTGTCTTAATAGTTCTTATAGGATAAAAGACATATATTGGGATAAGATTTATGAAAAAGCCATATAAATAATAACGTTTAAAATCTATAGCTTGATCTCGTTCTAGACGGGGATTCATCTCGGTAAAGTTGAAATAAAAGTGCTAAAATCCCTTGTTCACTCCCAACCGTAGAGAGAAACAAAACTCTCCCGGGATATAAAGGCTTTCTTGTAGAAAGTCAAGAAGCTGATAACCGATAAGAATTGTGTATATTACGTCATGAGTACTCTTATGTTAGCGTTAGGCAAAAATCGGATCTGGAACAGCATGGTAGAAAATCCAGCATAACGAGCTTTAATTCCGATTGGTCAACCACTGATATGTAGATGTTATTGTATCTTGTTACATAAAGTGATAAGAGATGTCTGATTGTAACATATATAAAACTTATAAAACTTGTACTTAGACAAATAAATATAAATTACATACAAGAATAAAAGCTTAAACAAATTTATCTATAATCTAAATTTATTAGATTTATCTAGATTTTATAGTTAATATGTAGTTTGTAAAAGTACTACAGAGAGACCTCTCTAAATGCACTCTCTATAAATGCACCCTCTATGTAAAATCTCTTTAAATGCACAGTTTAGTCTGATCCCAGCTTATAATAGCATTATATATTTTGCTCTCTATAAATGCACACCTCTCTATTGAATTTTTTTACTATGATCCCGAGAGGGGGGGGGGGGATTTGAAGAGGTCCCTCTGTATATTAAATTCACTTAGTAATTTAATTCGTAAATAAACATGAATCACATTAGAGGTTCTACTATTTAATTATGAAAATATACTAATTAAATAATAAAAATAATGGTTGATATTTAGTACGTATTTGTACGATTTGATACAGAATGTTGTATCGATCTTTTAACATAATTCTTAAACAGGGTCTCTCATGATTACAAATTTTAATTGAATGTGCAATGGTTTAATAAGGGTTAACGCTTTTTTGATGTTGCATACCTTCTATCCGGAATATTTTATAACTGATAAATAACACACACTTAGCAGCATATAACACTTCTATTATATAAATAATGTACTTTTAATAATTCTTTTTTTAGAATTATTTATCGATTTAGACATTGAAAATAACAACTTTAACACAGGGAAGCTTACAAATTGCTTGAAATTATATACATCTTAATCGATAGTAATCAAATCTTTTCTAAACATCACAGTCGGGATTCGTTAACGAAGGTACGGTTTGATTCACGGTATATTCAATCTCCATTCGAGTCTCTCTACATCCGTATGCGGAGGGAATAATTTCAATTAAATAATTTTTGGGTATAATATTTCTAGGTATTTCCTGTTAAATAACAATGGGTTTTTTTATTTATCAAATATCGTTTTAGAAATAAAGTCCGTGATAAACGATCTTACATCTTCTGGTTGATCAAACAGATACGCATACAAGCACTTCAGTACTGTTTCATGAGCAATGATCAATACATCATTTTTCTCATGTTCAAGTTCAAGAATTATAGACTCAAGGCGGACAGCTAAATCGTGGTAAGACTTAATAAATAATTTAATATTTCAAATTATCTTATGTGAGAATTGAATGTGTTATAATTTAATGAGCTATCTTTTTCGTAAAGTTGCACGAACAAAAATTCACAAATTTGAGTGGCTAGCCAGTTTGCGGTGCCAATCACATTTTGTGCATTTTTGTTCATGTAACTTGGTGAAATTTTTTAGTAAATTACCTCAGCTCTCGGGTATCGATGATGATATAAATCCTGTTGTTGTTTTTCATATTCTTCTGGAAATTTTGCCTAGTTCAATATTGAAATTAATGTTACGATTTAATTTTGTCAAATTTTAGTAACAAAAATGGGACTATTATCACAATATACTTTGATTTCGTCCACAGTTAACCCGTCTACTTCCCCAAGATTGAGTTCGGCTATTGAAGGTCGTTGTTTTACAATATAACCCTCATCCTCAAAAGGTTTCGCAGTTTGGTAAGAACGTCGACGTGCCGATGTCCATATCTAATAAAAACAAATAATGAATACGATATAATCGTGTTTTAAAGAACATTACAATAAACAGCTTACAGTTAGCGTTCTTTCATCTTCATCGCCCCAACCTTCCTCTTTTCGTTGTTTTTTTTCTTTTTCCCTCAAAGTCAATAAGAAATTTTTTAAGTTATGTGCATAGCGTATACCCTCAGGGTTTAATTCTGCATCAGCTTTTTGAGACATTTCGTTTAATGATTCTCCTGTCTTTTTGACAAAGAGTCAACATAAAAAATGATATGTTTAAACAAGCAGAAGTTCATTATACCTGTGCGAAATATATTATCCTCGGTGAAACATGTAAATTCATTAAATAAAACACTATACGAGACTAAATAATAATAATAATTAATATATTGTCAAATAGATCGTAAAACTATTTCAGAACAATTGATATAAACCTGAAGGTATCCCTTCACATTATTAACGATAATACGTTCTCCAACATTAATCATCTTAACAAAACTTAGCGAAGTATCAGATATTGTTTGATAATACCCGAGGTGATTATTGATGCGTTTCTATTACATGAAGACAAATAACGAAAAGCAAGTGTCAATAGATGAACAGTAATTTTGAAGAGCAAATGAAAATATGGGTTCATACCCAGTAATCTTTGACGGCTTCCTCTCGATCCCAACCAATATACTATATATAAGATAAGTGTGCGATTTTTATATTAGATAATAGAAATTGCTTATTAAATCCATGTGAAATTTTCGTACATCCGGTGAAGTTATTTTGACACTTCGAATATTTGCTTCGATAATATCTTGTTTATCACATATCGATTCTAAATTATATTAATCATAATAATATTACCCATATAATACCGGTTTATTAAACTACATAACAAGTAGCGCCAAATTTACCAATGAAAACAGGCTGTATAAGGTAAATTAAACATGCGTTTAAATATATAACACGATTAATATGAATTAATATATAAAATTTATGTAAGTCTGATATACTCACATGAATATCTTCATAAATCAGGATATCATATACTTCTCTACGCCTTTCCTCAGTCGTATTACTAGCATCCAAGATGCCAATTTGGCCACCATCTTCCAACCATCTTATCATATCCTTTAAACATTCTATCGCTATTTTACGTCGAGATTGAGCAGCCTCTTGATTCCCTTTTGATATTTAAAAAATTGTTATATTTATTACAAAACAATTATGAAACTGTGATTCATGTTCCTGACGCATAAATTACATAAATTTTGAAAATACCCAAATCAAAAAAATTATGTGGCAATTTCCCAACGGAGCCCATCGCTTTACGACGATAGTTTCCTACGCTAAATACTTTGGTAGGAACTCCCAGCCATCGAAGATATCTGCACAGTGAGCGCGAAATGTGTGTCTTTCCTCTCGCTGGCAACCTTACGAAATAAGTATTGCACATTAGAAAAATGTATACAAGAAAAGGGACTAAAAATCCATTATACTCTTAACGTACCCTACAGTAATTATAGCTATCTTTCCTGCATGAAACAGACGACCAGACGTTGTTTTATACAATTGAGCAGCCATAGTATTTTTTCCTAGTAATGGAAGGAAAAGATTAAAATTCACTCAAAATTTTACGATCACCATTTGCGAGATGGTATATCACGTGATTAGAATCGTTTAACGTAAATTTTTTAATCCGGAAAGAACTTACCGTAGAAAATTAAAGACATTTTTCGATCTATAAAGACGTGCAAGCTTTTGAAATATCAGAATTGGTTAAGTTTTGCTGAAACATCTTTACTCAAGCTAGTAAGGATTGGAACTGTTAGAATTCAAAAACGGTTAAACATCGAAATTGTCTACCTAATCCTTATCTGTTCATTGCATTATCGTTATAGTCATCCGAGCTTTGAGCAAAAACTTAACCAATTGTAGCATAGATATTTTCGATTATCTATTTGAAGTTAAATGATTTTGAAGTTAAATGATTAAGTTACGGAATTTTTTCAATCCAGCGATGTATATCACGTGAAAATGCACGCTATCCGTTCTTTAGAATTATTTATCCTTTTTTGCTTAATTTTTTGTGGAGATCTATTCGTTTAATAGCAAGGATAAATAACAATCCTCCTATCGGATAACAATACTATATTTACTAATGAAAATTTTCACGTATATATGTTAGATAATTAGATCAAATGACGAAAAAAAAATCGTCATTATGTCGTCTAATATAATCCAAATCACAACAATTTCTTCCGCTGCTGTTCTTGGTGGCTTTTATCTATACTCTCCAGACTTTTTTCCTATAATAGCTGCACTTGTTTCTATTTTATGGACTATTGTCGCGGCTAAACTTTTCTTTTTTGATAAGAAAAAAGGTATTTGGTTGATTTACTGTCAAAGTTTCACGCTTGACCTTTTTATATTATGTTTGTTTATTTATATCAAATTATACTGGAATCGTATATTATTAAAACTGCTAACAAAAGCACCAGCTTTGAGTCCAGAACAATGGAAACAGTTTCCTCTCGTGGAAAAAATAAATATTAGTCATAATGTTGCCTTGTAATATTTTTCAAAATTCACTTTGTAAATTTATTATCGATAATGTTAACAAGACAAACTAAATACTGTTTAAATCCATAGGTATCGTTTCAGGTTACCCAACCCTGACGATGTTTTAGGTCTTCCAATTGGGCAGGTAAAAATAAATTCATAAATTTTGTTATCGATTTCAGTAATATTAAAATTTCTAAAATTGGGTTATTTTATTAACAGCATATTTCAATACAAGCGGAAATTGATGGAAAATTGATTCAACGTAGTTACACACCAACAAGTTCTGATGATGATATTGGACACTTTGACCTTGTCATAAAGGTACATTGTTTTTTATATTAAAATCTTTATATTTAAATATACTCATAATTTATAACACGCTTGCAGACTTATCCTAATGGCAACATATCAAAATGGATTGACGGTCTTGAAGTGGGACAAACGATTAGTGTTAGAGGTCCTAAAGGTCAATTTAAGTATAAACCCGGATTAGTGAGAGCTTTAGGAATGATCGCTGGTAAGTAATTCTTGTTTATATCACCATGCATTTTTTTTTTTTAGAAAATTGTTCGTGACTTTTCCTCTCGTATTAAAAGGTGGTACTGGAATAACACCAATGCTACAGGTAGCTTCGACTGAAAAATCATGTAATCTATTATTTTGAAAATTTTGATTCACGTTCTTTTCATAGATTATCCGAGCAATTTGCAAAGATCCGGCGGATAAGACGCGTGTCAGCCTTATATTTGCGAATGTGACTTATGATGATATTCTCTTAAAAGACGAATTAGATTCTCTCGCTGCTCGACATGAGAATCTCACTGTATATTATTCATTAGACAAAGTATGCATATGATGGTAAAATTCTTTTGTCTGAACATTGATCTCATCCACCCTTTCATCTTAATTAGCCTCCACAAGGTTGGACAGGCGGTTCCGGGTTCGTTACTCCTGAAGTTATACAAAAATATTGTCCACGTCCTGCTGATGATATCAAGATATTGTTATGCGGTCCTCCTCCCATGGTTTCTGCAATGGCCAAACATTGCGAAAACTTGGGCTACGATAAAGCTCGATCCATTTCAAAATTAGCGGTAGACTTTTATAACTTTATTTATGAATTTTTTTGAATCGTAATCTCTTCTCTAATTTACTATTTTTTATGCTAGGATCAAGTCTTCAAGTTTTGACCTATATTTACGTGGCGTTCTGCCGCATATCGAAATACATCTCCTACATTAATTAATCTGATTTTGATATTTACATATGGTGTATTTTAGGTAGCTAATTATGCTTTATACAAAGCATTAAGTTTTTGTTATTATTACATAATAAATACTCAAACATACTGTAAGTCTATGAGGGTGTGCTACCTGCAAAAGTCATGAACTTCGATTTTATGAAATTTGAGTGACCAACATACACAATGAGAACTTCTTTTTATAGTAAATTGAAACGGTGTAGAGTTCCAATACATTAAGAATTTATCCGGATAACTATCAGATACCTGGATCTGAATTTATTAGGATACCCATTTACTATTGATATCCGGACAATTATCCGAATATCTGTCAGATTATCCGAATATCTGAGCGATTTGAATTATCCAGATAATTAGATACGGATGACGGATTTATCTGGGTTGGAACCCTAAAACGGTGACCCTTAAATCACTGGTTTTAAGGCTTCCTACGAGTAAACTGCATTGAATGTAACGTGACGTTCAAAAATATAAATACTTTTTTGCGAACAAGTTTAAGTAAATTTAAGGCAGAGAGGTTGAATAATTTTTCTGCAAAGATAACATTTATTGCAAAAAAAAGTTTTCTTACAGGTCACTGTCTACAATACTTGGGGTTATTTAAGAATCCCATTTTAAAATTGAGTAATACCATACTGTATTTGAGGAATATAGTTATACCCGTTTTATTCAAGAAACAGGCTGGTAATGAGTATTTCGGAAGATACTGTAAGCAGTGGCCAACAGTAATATCTTTTAGTCTAAAGTAGGAATTTTAATAGCTAACTTGAGAGTTTATTATGATTAACAAGGTTACTATATAGTAAATTTTGCCTTTACTGTATATTATAAACAAAACTATTAAAATCATTGATAACAGTGGAAGAATTAAAAGTGTTTAAATTAAATAAAATATATACATTATATAGTTTTTTTAATCTTAATCGAGGGTTTGAGAGCTAGATACTGTATAATTCAAAAGATCTTTAAAGAAATAGGTAAATATATTTTTAAAAAAACTTTAATTGGTAAATATATGTTTTTTAATTTATACTATATATACTGTATATCTTATTTTTATAAATACAGCATGTTTTATACAAGATTATAACCAGTGATAATTTTTCACTGTGCGGCGCACAGTTGCAAATAGTTTCTCGTGTTTCTTTTTTTATTTGCCGCACAGAAAGATTTATAAATTGTGCGGTATCCGCACAGTAAATTTTAATTGAAAAATTAACACTGATTATAATAACTTCATTATATTGTATATACTGTATATTTTAATTTTATATATTTTTTATTATTTTTGCGCAATTTATTAAATGCTTTTTTATTTATATAAATCGATATACTATAGATAGTTATAATATTTTTTATAATTATGTATTTTAATTTATAAACAATTTCAAATAAATTTGTTTCTGATTTATTTTTAAAAATTTCTTTTATCAAATCACTAGAACTCAAAAAATCTAAATATTTTATTAAAATAAAAAACAGTATATGGGTTTGGTCAATAAAAACCAAGCAGATATTTTTTAATAAGTTTTTTTAAAAATTTTAAACAAGAATAACTTAATCAAATTTTTTTTTAAAATTAATTCTACAAGTTTGTAAAATTATTTTTATTAAATTTGGTCAGATTTTTTGTTAAGTTATTCTTGTTTAAAGTTATAAAAAATTTTATTATAAAAAATTTGCTTGACTCATCCAATATATATAATAGATGTGTTTTAAAGAAACAGTTATTTGAATTATTTGAATCATTTGAATTTAAGTTATTTGAACTTGCAGTAAAATATACAGTATTATTAAGGTGTGGGTCCAAAGCTAATTAAATTTAAATGGCTCTGGCTTTTTTACGTGCAGCAAAGTTGTGATCCTGATCGTTCAACGTTTATCGGTTAGATGGAGCCAATAAAATTATCGGCTTGGTCGCTTATTCAAGAAACGGGTTAGTGATGATGGTGAGTAATACCAGGGTCTTAATCATGGGATATGTATTATTTTCGGAGGATACTGTAACGATAAGCATGGTCAACGGTATCATTTTTTTAAATTCGACAATTCAAATGCAAAGACTTGGCAGTTTTAATCATATATACATAAATCTAGAGGTAGCATAATTGTGGTTTTCAATTTCACTGTTATAAGGTCTAATCCATTTAGCATTTTAGTTGCTTAGCTTATGATCTTAAACACGAACATACCGATACACGCCGATGCATCTTTCCACGAAATGCAAAGCAAGTTTCTTATAAAAATATTTCAAATAACGCAACTAGAATTGTTTATCTTTTATACATAGTATATACTGTATCTGATATAAAATAAAATCTATCCAATTGATTATCAATCCTCGAAATTTTATTGGTTGATTACAGTAGGCGCTTTATGGAAGAAAGAATAAAATTTCTTAGACATTTAATGTAATAATTTATTAATTGCTAATTGCGAAAACAACCTTTTGTAATGATCAAAAGCTCATTATCATCATATGATTTTAAAAAAAATCGACCAGCTAAGCTGAAAATTGACTGTAGCCGTTTTTTTAAATTATTGACTAGGATCACTATAGCAAATAATATAATATTCTGGCCAGATGCAAGTATATATTCTTCTAATCGAAAAGACCTATGTATTAAAAGTAAAGAGTATAAATATATGATTCAAATTTATTAATAAAGAATGTACAGTCACATACCGAATCCCATATCTTCGTCAGATGATTCTTTGTCTTCTTCTGCTGGTTTCTCCTCTTCTTTAGGTTTCTCTTCGGCACCACCACCACCGCCGCCCCCAGCAGCAGCCGCACCACCAACAGGAGCGCCAGCACCTTTAAAAAGCGAATTAATATATAACCATTGATAGTTAAACATCGAAAATAAGAGGTTTTGCTAGGAAATAATCTTCCTGGATTATATAGATTTGATGAAATTAAATTGGCTAACCATTCTATAATCCAATTTGAATAAACTTTGTTTTATAACATAGAACTTAATGAATTCTGAGACAAAAGAAAGTTGATTTGT
This sequence comes from Dentiscutata heterogama, assembly GCA_910591775.1. NCBI lineage: Eukaryota > Fungi > Glomeromycota > Glomeromycetes > Diversisporales > Gigasporaceae > Dentiscutata > Dentiscutata heterogama. The sequence goes on along the minus strand of CAJVPU010001131.1, from coordinate 939 downwards.
GCTAGATTATTGAATGGTTAACAAAATTAATTTTGATTCACCAAATCTACATATCTCTGAAGGATTACTTTCCTAGCAAAGATCCCATATGATAATAAATACAAACCAGATCCAACATTCATCAATAAATCATTAACATTTTTTCCTTCAAAAGCTTTAGCAAACATATTAGCCCAAACAGGTTCAACTTCAATACCCGCAGTTTTTGTTAAAGTTTGCAATTTTTCGGCCTAAAATCATTATAATTTAAGAATTTATTATTAAAGAAAAAGACTTCTACTTCAATACTTACGGTAATATCAACCCCGTCATCAGCGAGGATAAGGGCAGCGTAAACAATAGCTAATTCGTTGGACATTTTTTAGAAAAAAAAAACTATTTGTGTGCGCAAGTAACGATTTAACTCGCAAAGGAGATACAATACGCTTAACGCAAATATTTTTTTTTCAATTTGATAAGTTTTTTTTTTTTCTTTTATATGCATTAAATCAAATATTAGATATTATTTTGATTGGTTGAGTTATTTCCATACAGGGACGGAATACCAGAATTACGGACATGCCACTTCGACGTTGATAAAACCGTTGCGGTTTCATTTTTACTGCGGTAAAAAAACATATCTGACTTATACTACAGTAATTGAAAAAATTTTTTGTAGCAATATGTTGAACTAGCCACGGATAGATACAACAAAATCATTCCTGAGTTTAATATAAACAAGTCTGTATAATTTTTTGGGGAATTTACAAACAGGGCCCGGAAAGTGAAAATAATTACAAATACGGGCCCAAATTAAAAATAATGTCGCCATCTATAATATATATAAACATAGCGGGCTTTCATTCTTATTGGCTAATTTTTATAGATCATCTGATGACGATACAAAATCTGATTGGCTAATCGAAACAAGTTCGAAATAAAAAAAAATTTAGAAATTAT
>CAJVPU010001130.1:0-13858 GCA_910591775.1 Dentiscutata heterogama | reverse complement strand
TATTAATTTGCTGTTATAAACATAGTGTTAGTAAGAGAGATAATGTATCGAATCTGATTGGTACTTTAATATAATCTAACATAAAATCGACTAAGTCGGAAAAATCGAATATTTTAAAATTTGAAAAACTTAAAAATTAAAAATTTTAAAACTTCTAAATACAGTACAATAATTTAATTATTACCAAATATAAAGTGTAGGTTATGCAAATCACGTGACTTTAAATTTCGTGTAACACGGCACGTGTTCATGGCGGAGGATCTACGGACAGTTCTTAGGGACAGTTCGAGGCACGTGATAATTTATGAAACCCAGATCATGTGTTTTAAACATACAGTAGTAAACAGAAAGAAAATTATTCTTGACATAGAAATAAATTTATTTACTTGTTAATATATAAATGGTATTGTCAAATAAATAAAAATTCGATTTATTTTTTTTATGCAGTCAATAATTTTCAAGTATTATCTACTATATTGTAACAGTTTTAAAGCCAATTATTTACCAAAATAGCATATTAATAAACTATTAAATATATATATATTTGTATAAGGTACTTTATATATAGAGCAATATATATTTTAAATTTGGTAGCTTTAAATATTTTTTTGAATTTTTTAAAATTTTTTAAAAATTGATTTTTTTACAGTTTTTATTAGTAAATTTTACTAGTAAATTTTAAAAATTTTATATTAAAAACTAGATTTAATTTTTTAAAATTTTGATTTTATATTATTTTTAATATATTAACTTAATTTTAATAAATTTTATAAATTTAAAATTAGAAGTTTGTTTTTAATAATTTTTTATAAATTTAAAATTAGAAGTTTGTTTTTAATAATTTTTTATAAATTTAGATAAAATTTATTTAATAAAATTTTTTTAAAATTATAGTTAAAAACTAAAGAGTTTATATAAAATACTAAAAATAGTAATGATTTTTAACTAATAGCTTACAAACCTTTATATAGTAGTAAAAGTAATAGTTTTTATAATAAAACTTATAATAAAAATTTATTTATTTATTTATTTTTTTTAAGCGATCCTGCCTTTATTTATGTGAACTATTATATAATTTATGTACAAAAATACTAAATTTCTACAACTTATTATTCTAATTTAATAAAGACTCACTAGGCTGATTACCCAGTGCAACTTGCCATAACAACCGTTTACCTCCCTTGGAATCCTTAACTTTCTAAGGATTTCATACCTTTATCTGATACTCCCCTTGGTTATAAGTAGGCCGTTGTATGCCTTTATAATAAAAATTTAAATATAACAAATTTTAAATATTTTTTATATAATTAAAATTTTAGTTTATAAAGTTTATTAATAAATTTATTATTAGAATTATTTTTAATAGTGTACTATATGTAGTATAGCAAATTTGCCAAAATTGCAATTTTTAAAAAAAATTATTTCTCAACAATCTTATTAATAATATTAAAATAAATTAATTTTTGTAATACTATAGCATTTATCAGATTTTTTGATATAAAAAGTTTTTTAAAAAATAATTTTTTAGATTTTTTAGATTCTTTAATAAATATACTACTGGTAGTACAAAGACCTAAATCCTATCTATTAATATTTTCTAATTGCAACTCTCTTTAAACACACACTCTAGAGCTAGTATATTTAGAAAGTCTAACTGTAATTATTTTTATATAGTTATAAAGATTATATAATGTTGATTCTAGGCTACATAAACTATATAAATTAAAATTTTATTTTACTAAATTTAAATATAGTCAAACCTCTCTATAATTACTTACTTGAAATACAAAAAAGTATGATTATAAAGAATTATAATAATTACAGTATAAAGGTTAAATTTATTATGTTTAATAATAGTTTGTTTTTAAAAAAAATGCAATTATAAAGAAAATATACTTATATAAGAGGTGACTATAGAGAGGTTTAACTATATACTATATACAGTATATTGTATATTACTATATATTATATATAAAATTTATAAATTAAAAATATTTTTTTTAATATCTATAATTAGATTTGTTAATAAAACTACTTTAGTTTTAAACTAGAGTAGTTTATATACAGTTAAATCTCTCTAAATGCATTGCAATAGGACCATATGTAAAAATTAAACCAAATGTGTATTTAGAGAGATATTGCATTTAGAGAGGTAAAAATCTATAGATGTAATATTAGTTGGGCCCAAGAAAAGGCATGCATTTAAGGAGAGTTTTCATAGAACATGCATTTAGAGAGGTTGCATTTAGGGAGGCCTGACTGTATATAATATGTTTTGTTATAACTTTTAAATAGACCCGGCCAGCCGGCTTTTTTTAAAAATTTCATATATAAAATTTTATAAAATTTATATAAAAAAATTTTTTTAAACCCACCCGGTTATTACAGCTGTTCTCATAAATTTTGGAACATCAAGTAAAAAATTGGCCGAATGATTTTTTGCCAATTCGATAAGTTTTTGATTTCAGTAATGAGCGATTACGAATAATGTTCTAAATAATTGTGATAATGTATATCGATATCACTATTTTATTTTTACGCTTCAGATAGTTGAATATTATATTAAATTCAGCTACTATTACTCAAACAAGATAGATATTTCAGATTTAACAGTAGTTACTTCAGACAAGATAGACACTTTTAAAATGTTTACTATAGACGAACAAAACTAAAGATTCCTTCAGTTTTTAGCGTTAGATCAACCGTTTCAATATTTTCATCTGATTCATTACTGATTTGCTGTAATTTTATTGATTATAATTTTCAATGCAGTTTAACAAATATTAATAAAAAAACTTGGTTGTTTGGAATTATAACTCGAATTATACTTCCTTTAGTTAAGTCAATAAATTTTTGTTCATATCGAACTTATTATTTTATTAGCGCTTCTTCGTGTAATATATTTATTATGAAAGCTTATCTTATATTCTGAACTCTTTTCGTGTTTTTTTTTGCTAAGATTTGATGGTTGGCAAACCAATTTTTGTCATAAATTTTCGTACAGAATAAACACACCAAACATGCTGGACATGCATTCAGGCGAAATCTTAATTTTAGATGTGTTGACATTGTAGTATCGTTCAGATACAATCGCAAAGAATATATATCATTATTGCTATATTATTAATCACACCAAATCAAAAGTTTATCACTGCCGAATCAAAAACTTATCGAATCGGCCAAATAATCCTTCCCCAAAATTTATGAGAACAGCTGTAAAACATATAAAAATTTTTTTTTAAAGTTTTCAAATTTTGACACAGCCGGGTTATGAAAACCAGTTAATTAATTTTACATGGCCTAATAATAGATATACAAAAATTTCTTGAACAAATAATTTGATAAGAAAGTTACATGAAAAGTTTTTTCACTTTCAAAAAATCTTTAGACAAAATCATTGTACACATAGTGAGACAAAAGTTATGCCTTTGCTGTATTATATTTAAAAACTTCAAGAAAGTAATTTGTCTGTCCACTCACGTGATGCTGATGCTCCGGACTTGTTTCGATTCCTAGAATATACTGATATAAATGCACTATATACTGCACTATAACTCACACGTGTAAAAGAAGTTACTCTGTACTACATGCTTGATAAGCCTCGAGAAAGTCATACTCTCATTGGTCACATACGAATTTTATTGCATATCACAATAAAAAAACTTTATAAAAAGCAAAAAATGTCATCGAAACCACAAAAGCAAAAATGGAAGAAACAAATGACGAGTGTCGAGACGAGGTTACTTCGTTAGAGAACCCCACCGCCACAACAGAACCAAGTTTAGAATCAACAGCAGTTGAAACGATTGATGAGTATCCAGGTAAGATTTTCACAATAGAAAAGTCTAATGCTATATTAGAAACGGATTGTTAAAAGGAGAGGTTTTAAAACCCATTATATAGAATTTAAAGTCTGAATCATCTTTTGCAGGTACAAAGATCGTAGAATTAGAAAAAAAGATTGAAGAACTTATTCAGGAACTGGAAAATGTTCAGAAAAAATCAAGTGATGTACATTCTGAGCTAGAAAAAAGGGTTGAAGAGCTCCTTAAAGAAAGAGATGTTCTAATTTCTGGAAAAGAGAATCTTACACAAGATTTGGAAATTGCTCAAAAAAAGTCAAATGAGATCCGTTCCGAATTGGATGATGAGAAAGAAGCAGTTCGAGAAATGAAAGAGAAATTGGCTGCTACTGAAAAAAAATATGAAGTGCTCGAATCAGATAATGCACTACTTCACTCTGCCAAAACCCAAGCTCTTGAAAAATTATCTGATGTAGAATCAAGGTTGAAATCTGCGACACAACGTGAACGTGATCTTCAAGAATCATTAAATGAGGCTAAATCAAAATATGATTCAGAAATTGAGAGCCTAAAAAAGCAACAACTCGAAGAAGAAGACAAACGTAATAAATCGATTGCTTTACTAAAAAAAACTCAATCAAAAATTCAGGCTCTAGAGAAAGATAAAAAGGATATGAATGAAGAAATAGAACGACTCAAGGATTCTCTTCGAGTTTCGGAGCAAAATGCAACCGCAAATTTGAAACAAAAATCCGTACAAATTGAAAAATTGACAACAGAAAAAGAAGGGTTGTTTGATCAATTACAAATGAAACAAGCAGAATTCGACTCTTCACAGTCATTGCTTGAAACACTACAACATGGTACCAAGGAAAAGGAACGTCAGCTAAAGGAGACTGAAGAGCGTTCACAAGCATTAGAAGAAGAAGTGACATCATTAAAGAAACGTATTAAGGAAATGAAACGGGAGAATGAAACTTTAAAGAACAAAGCAGAAGATTTAAATGGAATTACAGAGAAATTAGAAGTTTTGAAAAAGCAATCTGAAAATTATAAGCAAGAAAAAGAAAAAGTAGAATTAGAATTAATAGAAATTAAACGTACTTCCGATGTTCAAATACAAGATATGGTTAAACAATTGACTGAAAAAGAACAAGAGAAAAGTAAGCTGATGACTGAATATCAAGAAAAAGATGAACTTTTGAAATTAGCCCAAGATGAAAACGATTCTCTAAAGAAGTTAGTGCAAGAATTAGACGAAAATATGCGCGTACTTAGCACAAAAATGGCTAATGCTGATGAGAAATCCGTGAGTTATAATTAATTAAATTAATTAATTAATCGTTATACAGCAAGGTGAAACCCGCGCTGCCAGTTAGTAAAATCCGCGCAGCGCGGATTTCACCCTGTCAAAATAAAAGCTGCACCAAAACTTTGACCGAAGATATCCCGATAACCACTTAACTAAATTCGATGAATTTTTCCTATTTTAAATATAGGGACCCCCACAGCAAAAAGGTGCATTGGGACAAAAATTTTAATTTTGTAATTTTATAAAAATTGTAATCCTATTAGTCTAATTCTTCAAGAAATCAATTAAAATAAAAAAAAATTTTTTTGGCCCAATGCACCCTTTTGCTGTGGGAGGTCCCATATATAGATTTATAGAATTCAAATAAAAGAAAAAAATTCATCAAATTTGGTCAAGTGGTTATCGAGTTATCTTCGCTCAAAGTTTTTAAAAAAAAAAATTTAGCGCAGCTTCTACTCAGATAGGCGTTTTGATTTTTTTCTAAAACTTTGAGCAAAAATATCTCAACTAAAGGTGCTGGTGAAATAAAATTAGAGTGATAAATTGGTGAAATTAATTTCACCAGCATCTCTAATCTCAACAATTACCTGACCAAATTCGGTGAAAATTTTTTTATTTATTTCTAGAATTCAAATGATAAAAAAAAAAATCCATCGGATTTAGTCAGAAGTTATCGAAATATCTTCGTTCAAAATTTTTTAAAAAAAATTGGCGCAGCTTCTATTTAATATGCGGTTTGATTTTTTCTAAAGCTTTGAGCGAAATATCTCAACAACTACCTGACCAAATTCGATGAAAATTTTTTTATTTGAATTCTATGGATCCACGGAATTCAAAAATAAATAAATAAATAATAATAATAATAATAATAATAATAATAAATTGAACGAATTTAGTTTGGTGATTATCGAGATATCTTCGTTCAAAGTTTTGGTGCAGCTTTTATTAAATCCGCGCTGCGCGGATTTTACTAACTGGCAGCTCAGGTTTCACCCAGTCGTATTGTTATTGTTTTGGAGGTCACAGCGTTGATTACATATCATTGTGTATGAAAATTTTAGGTAAAGTATCGGGAGTTGGAACATAACCTTCAAAGAAGTAAAGAAGAGTATGAAAAACTACTTGAGGAAGCTCGTATGCGAGAAGGTCAACTAAGAAACAATAATAGGGTAAAACTAGATATCTGTTTATCGTTTTTATCGGTTATTGTTTGTGGTATTTAATTACTTGCAATTTATAATTATTCAGTCACTCAAGGAAGAAGTGCGTAAACTTCAGAAATCATCAGATCGTGGTGTACCAATATCTCCTTTACAACCTCCATCCCCTACATCATTAAAAAATTCAGTGCCATCAAATTCTCCTACAATCCTTAATACAGGATTGGATGATGATGTTAAGGTTGATTATCTACGAGGTGTTATACTTAAATTTTTGGAACATAAAGAGCAGAGGGTATGATATTTTATTTATTTTGAAGATAGCTCAATTATTATACAATGCATTCATTTTTGCCTTTAAATGAAATTATAGAAAGCTCTGCTGCCAGTTTTAACAACATTACTTAGGATACCGCCTGAAGAAAAAAAACGATTGGAATTAAAGTATGGTAAATGGTAATAATTTACCTAACGAAAATTCTGTAAAATATTTTGTATATAATCATTGTATAATGAGCAAAGATATTCTATGCTATATTATATATTATTATAGAAGGTTTCCTAATTTCATTATTCATCCTAATTCAATAAATTTTTTACAAGTATTTGCAAATTTAGTAATTTTAGATAGCTTCGAGATATATATATATATATATATATATATTTGTTGCTAAATTACTCATATTAACATGCTAAAAAAAATAATAAAAAAAAATAAAAAGACACATTGTTATTGACCTTGCGATTGGTATAATATTTGTCATTTAAACAAATAATGTTATATCGGGATAAATATTTTTCGAAATTTAAACTTTCATTTGAGTCAATAAGCTTTGACAGAACAAAAGTTCAGTTTAACCCATACAATTTATTATTTTGCTCTTGGCATAAATCTAAATTGGTCAAATTAGCTTTAACTGCCTAAAATTTGAAATTGTTATTAATAATTATATATTCATTTTCTCTAATCCGAAGCTAAATAATCTAAACCCTTAATAAACTTTGTGAAAACTGAACAAAAAGTTCTGTATAATAACTCTTTAAAACTAACATTTAAAATTTATATTACTGAAATACGCATAATAAATGTCATGATTATATTAATAAAATAATAATAAAAATTGGTTCGCTTAAAATTTCTTATTACAGTATGGTTATTACACGCAAAATTCGGTAGCAATTTTAGTAACTTCATTATAATACTGTATAATTTATTGTTATATATAATGTATTTAATTTTTTATATTTATTTAGATTAATTCTTCTTCACATTCTTTATGCACCTTCACAACCATTGCAAAATTTAACGAACAAGGACATCAAGTATTACGAAGAATTGTAGAGACCTATACAGCAAAGATGACCTCTGCAATAATAGCACAAATTATATCGATTTTAATATGACGCATTTCAAAATCAAATTTCGGTCTAGCACAGCCCAATTTCAAATTCACGCCCATTCAAATTTCACGCACAACTATATATTGTTAATCTAAGATATTAATAGCTTCGAAACATAAATAACTCTATTTGACTTCTATATCAATCCGAGGTGTTGTATATATATAAATCACACCAGCATGGTATAATCTATACTTCTAGGTAACCCTTGAAGTATTTACTTCATTAATATGTATGATATTTTAAAAAGGAAAGCTTATAAAAAGAAATATTATTTGTACAAAAGGTAATTTAGGCTATAAACGGGGAGCTATGATATGTTAATACATAGAGTCGCAGGTGAAACTTAATTATCAAGTTTTATATGTACTAAAATCTAATTTGTTCTTATAGTTATTTCCATCAGTTTAACCACTATCTGCCAATTTCATCTAGACTCCAATACCAAAAATGTTAATTTGGGAAGTTATTTATTGATATAAACTTAAACTATGGCAACAGTGGCAATCATGAATAGCATAATATAGATAGATATACAATCATTTTTTACTCTAATAATAAATATGTTTTCAAATGTTTACGCATCATATAACACAAAAAGATTATTTCTCGTTTGGTGTTAATGCATAAATTCCTTATATGAAAACACAAAATTGCTGCATCATACAGTTGACAATTGCTAAATGAAGAATATGGAAGGCCTTTTACATGTCATATTAATCATTCCCATGGTCCTAAACATTGCCATTTTTTGTAAGGATCACATAAATTATTAATCTCATAAAATTTTTTTAATACTCCTTCGTTGAGATATCTCTTAATAATCTTATAATGTTTTGCGTTAAATCCTGGTTCATAACATCCTATTTCAAAATATATTGACAATGGTTTCATGTTCCGGACTTTCCAAGTATTCAAAAACTCATCCAAAGTCTTGTACGAAAATAGCCAACATCCATATGGTCTCTCTGAATCAAAGTTCAAAGTTGTTAAACTCCGCGGCGCTTTCACCGCCAATAATTGAAGTATACGTTCTCCATCAATAATTTTTAGTGATCGAGCCTGTAGCTTTAAAACTTCAATTTTTTGGCATGATTCAAGTAATTGTTCTAACTCATCTATTTCTATTTTGTTGCTTAGGACAATTGTAACCAATCTAATATTTTGACAGCCAAATGTAATTGCATGTATATAATTCCGTAATTCCTGATCATCTGCATAGGATACGTTGTTAAAGTATATCTTTTCAAGATTTCCACCGGTGCTCTCGATCACTTTTGTGTAATATTCGAATGGTGTTGATTTGTCTTCAAATATTTCAAGGGTTTCTAGTTGTGGAAACGACATTGAAGATGATAATCCTTCGTGAAATCTTACACAAATATTAACTCTTAGAGTTACTAGGTTTATGAAAGATGCAAGTAATTCTGGTGCAAAACAAAGATAATTTTGTATGTATAACGATTTCAGAGAAGCTGCTTGCGTTACCAAGGCTTTTCCAATTTGATGACATTCCACAGTTTTGATTTGTATCGGTTTTGTAGGAACCAATTCAACTTCTCTTAAACCGGTCTGTTTAGTGATGAGCATCGCCAATCCCTCAACGTCTTCATCACAAGGCTCAACAATTAACTTTTGAAGGTTATGGCAATACTGTGCCATTTCTTTAAAAAAAGTTGATGGAATGCTCGTGCTGCATTCCAAGACGGAAAGTTGAGAGAGGCACATAGTAGCACCAGGATAAGTCAAGATTCGAGCTTTTGGAATTATGAGATGTTTCAACGTTGAGCATCGAGACATAAATAGTTTGTAAAGTTCTTGTTCTATTATAAGTTCTACGGGACTCATATCATTGCTCTCAAACCACCAACCACGTCCTTGTATCACCATTACCATTCTATTGATTTCCCAGGGTGACAAATACTTACAATATCCAGCGTAATTAAACATTGGTGACTTATTATTTGATATAGAAATATCAATGCCCATTTGTTTTAAGATCATTAATGATTCGCCTTTCATGCAGGATAGTAAAGTTTTTACGATAGCAGGCCAAAAGAATTTAGAATTCAGTGTGCCTGTAAATTTCCATGGATGTCTCCATAATATCTGGATACCAATCTTGCACCATAATTTACTCACATTTATGGATGAATGTAAGGATCGGATATCATCATTCAATAATTCAAATATTTCTTTGAGACAATCCGCTGGTAGTTGAGGTGGCATGATCCCGATTCTAAACAATTGGACTAATAAAAATATATTTACAATGTAGAATACTTCAATATACTTCAATGTTTTGATTCACATTTAACTTTACCGTGTGACTTCCAGTCGTACCTAGAAATATTCAAACATTCAGATGCAATGAAATAATAACGTTACAAATAAATTGATGAACTAATAATCAAAAAGCAAACCTTTCAATATAAAGAAGTATATAAAATCTCAATCGACGCGAAGAAATGAAAGAAAAATATGTACACACAAGTATATGTTTTGCTGTGTATATAAGCATTTATGCAGTTATGACGTAGATTACCTTTTATGATTGTTATTATTATGCAGAAAATTCACCAATCACCGACACAATCGGCGCTAAGAAGTGTTTACGTATTAGGAATAATGCTATATGTTAGGAAAAATAACAGGATAATGTAAGGATCAATCATCGAGTCAAAGAATTATTCTATCTACGATGTTGCTAATCAGATCTATTCACATACTTTTTAAAGTCAAAGAAATCAGTTGGCATTATATTTCTCTAAACGCGTCATCGATAAGTCTATTATATTGATGAGTCACTTTTCGCCTTCAAAACTATTATTTAAGCACTATAGTTTTTTCTCCTCGAAATGTAAATTTTAGCGTTCACTTTTTTTTAATCATATTTGTTTCATAAAAATTGTGTACCGATAAACGATCATGCTTATTAAATATGTTATTCTTCTTTCCACTTTAATTTCGCTAATAACTGTCATCGGATCTATGCCTATTAGCAAATCATCTGATGAAAGAAAACAACATTACATAGTGGTCATTAAAAGCTTTCAAAATAACGATATTGAGCCAACGGTTGCAACTACTAAGACTACCGATTCTATATACCAAGATCATATTTCTTGGGTTTCAGACTTCCATTCCCAGGAAGCCGTCGCGACATCTCTTGACGAAAATGGTCCCTCGCCTACTGCTAATAACAGCCGCAATGATTTTATTATTCACGAATACGCCATTGGCGATTATTTTCGAGCTTATTCTGCTATGTTTGAACCACAATTTGTGGAAAATATTCTAAAACAACGAGAAGAAATTGATTATGTTGCACGAGATTCCGAGGTTTGGGTTACACGTGATTTTGTTGGTCTTAGCGAAGATGATATAATCGAGGAGTATTTAGCATTAGGTGACGATGATAAGGAAATAAAAATCAAAGACCCATTATTTGGGATGAGAGTTCAGACAAATCCTACATGGGTAGGTTAAGTTATAAATTCTTATTCATATGTATTTTATTTATAACTTTCCACTATCTATCCATGCATTCAGAATCTCGATCGTCTCGACCAACGTTTTCTGCCTCGTGATAGTTTATATATCTCACCTGCTACTGGAGGTCGAAGAGTGAATGTTTATGTAATCGATACGTACGGAGCTATCCTTTGTACATTATACGTTAAGATCAATCATATAACTTATGCCACGTAAATTTTTATTTATTTATTTTATTTCTATTTCTATAAAACAAAAAAAAATTTGCGCAGTGGAATAGATATAAATCACACAGATTTTCAAGGTCGAGCTTCTTGGGGCATATCTATTATTAAAGGAACACCAAACATTGACGAATATGGGTATATTTAAAATGTTATCAAATAAAGGCTTTAAAATATAAAGTTTGTATACTAATTGTCAATGCACCGTATTTGGTCTTTAAAGCCACGGAACTCATGTTGCAGGAATTGTAGGTATTGATTGGTTTATTTTATCTTTTAAAGTTATTCTTTATTGCTAAGTTTTTCTTTTCTAGATTGCAGGTAAAATAGCTAGAATACCGATTTTTGAGATTTTACGTAAACAACTATACATTATCATCCTCTTTACCTAGGGAAAAAATATGGGGTGGCAAAAGCCACGAGCGTTATCGCAGTCAAAGCTTTAGGGAAAACAGGGACCGGATCATGGAGTGATGTGATTGCTGGAATGAGCTGGGTCGCTCAACAGCATAAATACAATAAAAGGAAGCATTCAGTTGTCAAGTAGATATATATAAGACTCAAATTTCCCCTTTTAAATTGAAAATTTATTTAGCTTATTAATTCTCTAATTTATACCCATTCAGCCTCTCTTTGACTGGTAAATATTTTCCACCAGCCAACGCAGCAGTCAAGGCATTAATCGATATTGGCGTTCACGTAACTGTTGCAGCTGGGAATTACTATGGCGCAAATTCTTGTTTTTTCTCACCCTCCTCAACCCCTGAGGCGATTACCACAGGATCTTCAAGCATTGATGATACAATATCTAGATTTTCAAACGTTGGTGCATGTGTTGACATCTTCGCTCCCGGTAAATTATGATAATATTACGCGATAATATATGAACCTTTGATTTTCGTGTTAATTGATTACCTTATAACAAAATACCTAACATAAATATGAAGGTCAAAATGTTACTTCTGTCTGGCTTAATAACGGAACTAGAAGTCTGTCCGGAACCAGTATGGCCTCTCCTCATGTTGCTGGTGTTATTGCTCTAATTATTGCTCAATGTGGTAACTTGCCACCGGCCAGAATGAAGACAAAGATTAAAGACATGGCAACTAGAGGAGTTTTGAAAGATGGAAAATTTTCTTCGTCTAATTTGTTATTTTTAGATCGTCTATACTAATTTTTAATAATAACTATAAAATATTTTCAGTTTAATTTTATAATGAAAAAAAAATTCAATTTAGCCGAGAAATAAAATCAATGCCAATGAACCGAGGCCTTACTTTATATCACTTGGTTTTATCAGAATAAAAAAACATTGCTTAAATTGATTATTACATAATCATGAAAAAAAAAACGCAATGTCAATATTATTTTTAATTTTCGTTCAATTAAATGTTGGACTCATTAAATGAATTAAAATATTATTTAAGCTTTTAAATTTGTATAATTCTAATTGCTTGATTTTAGACCATTAATATGATCTCGGAAATTTTCTAATGGAAGTTTTTTTTTAGTTATTGCCCGTTAAAATGTATTTTTTGTAATTGCTATTTTTTTTCCTCCAACATATGCTTTTTTTTGATATAAAATTTCAAATAAAAGGTTGAACCCGCTTTGAACTGTGCTTTAGAGGGAACAATATTGCACTTTCTAGATTTGCATTAATTTCAAAAAATTGTGATCTTGGACTGGCAATTCAACCAATAAAAACAGATCATATTATTTTAAACATAACAGTTATTAAAATATATATGTTAGCAAAGGCCAATAGTTTTATAAATTTATTTTATTTTATCTTATTTTTTTTTTTTTTTTACTTACGGGAACAATGAAATAGACATTGAATGCGAGTTTCACATACCACAACCATGCTTTTACAATAATTACTTAACAGCCTTAAATAAATAAAAAAAAGCTAGTAGCTAATTATTAAAAATACGGTATGTTAACAAAGGCCAAATAATTATAAAGCGATGAGACCGATACCGAGTGCAAGTTTCACATGCCTTTATATAGTATAACCACAGCCTTGCTTTTTACTCTACTTAAAAAACCTTAAGTAAAAGGCCAATACAATAACTTCATTTATTTATTTACAGATGCAATGTAGCGTTGATTAAAGTTTTACATAACCTTATCCGACAAACTCATATGATCATGGCACAGCAACTGACTGTTCTTTTTAAACGTTTGATGACGTATTGCCGAATATTAAATTTTTGTAAAAATATCACAATAATTGGGCCACAGGTAGGGTTCGGGGCATGGGTAAAAAATTTGGCATGCCTATATGGGCATGCCATTAGGTCGAGGCATGCCCCTCATGCCCATGGGCATGCCCATCCGGGATCCTGTGACCAAAAAACACAAGACTTGCTTTAGGGTAGGGGGCACGTAGATCATTTTTATATAGTTTTATATGGTATATTAAAATTTTTGTAAAAAATTGATATATGCTACTAATAA